>ML829359.1:35171-58091 GCA_009831015.1 Picea engelmannii | reverse complement strand
TCTATCATTTTATGAGGTAGGTCAAATAATATTTGGAGGAGAGTTCTTAAGAACCAAAACTTAAAGACATAGATGAAATCATTCAAAATGTATTAATTTGGTTGATGAAGTAGTTTGTAGTAATGATTCAAGGTGAATTAGAGAATTAAAGGATCTAATAGTATTATGTGAGATTTTTACTAGACAAATTATGAAGGAATCAAGATGAAGACAATGTTCAAAAGTGCTTGAAATTATGAATGGGAACATGTGGACTCAAGGATGTTGATGAGATCTTGTCATACTTGAAATGAGAGCTTGAAAATTGTTTAAATGTGTAATTGTTAGGCTTTAGGAGAGTGAGACCTAGGATGATATAGGAGCATCGTAAGCAGTCAGCCAAGCGAACATGAAGGCAGAAGACAGCTGGAAAGCGCAACACACATTTTACATGTTTTGAAATGTTTTTGAAAAAATAAGAAGCGGATATTAATGTAATAGCTAGAAGCATACTTGCATTTATATCTAGCTGTTGTAGACAGATCATGAGCGATTTTCGCTCATCTGTCAATGTAAAAGGCATTTAAGTCTGATTAATGAAAGTAGGTAGCTTTGAATTAATAGATTAGACAGTTTAGAGAGTAGGAGGGAAAACATATATAGACACCCTCGTCTTTGTATCATGGTAGATTGTATCATTAGCACAGAATAGAAAAAAAGAGCTGTAGCAGAGAGTTGTAGAGAAGAACCCATGTAAAAAATCACTTGAGTTAATATATGAAGCTTTGACTCAGATTTCATGGTGTTATGATGCTTACTGTTTACATTTGCTGAATAGTATGCTTACATTTGTTTTATTCTCTCTGTTATGCATTTGTTATGATGTTATGCATGTGTGTATGATTTCATGTTGAATGTATGAAGTCTGAGAGAGAAAGAGAATGAGTTTCAATTGTTTCTCTTCTTGAGAGTTCCTGCAAGGAGTGCAGTGGAATGTCCACAAGGTGTGCATCGACAAAGGTCTGAGTTTTATCTCAGAAAGCTTAGGAAGGATACCGTTATTTTCATTCCAATGGAAGTGCAGGAGAAGCACATAAGCCGTGCAAGGTGTGCGCAGGCTAGTTGAAGCCTTAGAATTTATCAACTAAGGTTGAAGAGTGAAGGACTGCTGTTGCTGAGAGTGCACAGAGTTGAAGAATCAAATACACAGAAGTATTTGAAAAATTGCCGCAAAGAGTGCGTGTATGAGTCCTTTTGAGACTTGAGTTCACAAGTGAAAGCTCAGAAGGGATAGTACTTTGGAACACAAAAAAGGAAGACAAGAAGCTGAATCATCGTGCAGAAGTTAAGTCCCAGAGAAAGATCGCCGAGTCAATTTGGGCAGAGATTTAGAGGAAGGAATTGAATGATCATAATTCTCCATGGAGAACTCGCGAAGTTGCAGGGACCATAGGATCCAGTAAAGCTACAGGGTGGTTAGGAGTTGGACGAACCCACCACTCTAGTGTCAAGAATCAACGAAGATTGTCGATCATGGTCAGTTTGGACCATTGGATCATTCTTTCGAACTCGGGGTTCGTGAGTTCAAAGGGTAGACCAAATCCTTTGTTTGCGCGAACTCCCAAGTAGCGAGAAATAGGAACAACCGTTGGACCAAAACCTCTTCGTTATATCGCGTATTGGGGTTTCGAAGGTTGGGAGGAATCAGTTTCAATTGCAGAAGTCATGAAGGGTCGAGGGCCGAGGTCTCATGTGAACACATGGCGTGTCCATCAAGTGGGGACTGCGTGGTTGATAGGTGGACACTCGTCGCCTGGGAGGGAGTCAACACCCTGTTGACTTCTCATGCTTCAGGTTCTCATAAGGAAGGAGCACAGAGGCTCAAAAAAACAACTCACGAATTTGCGAGCTGTGAGAAGTGCTGAAGGAGTCAAATCTTCTCTGACTTTCGCGTCTCAGAGTTTCGTAGAAGAAGGGCCCAAAGGTTCAACCCTTAAAATTGTGAACTTGTGAGTTGCGAGTGAGGTTAGTGCTTATCTCTAGCTGATGGTTATGCATGGAGGGCGCTAACAAGGAGGAGCCATATCCCATCGCATCTCGAGTATCGACATTTGGTGAATAAAAGTCGAGGGTCTTCGACCTGCGAACACGCAAAGTTGCGAAAGGCGCTTGCACAAGGACCAGGTCGTGGTCACATGGAAGGGTAAGGCTCGTGCCTGGAGTTAAGTTGGACAAGGCGGGGTTTTCAGGAAGGACCCGTGGATACACTCTTGTGTGTGTGAGAATTTCCCGTAGGGAAATTGAAGAGTCAATCAGACTCAGGAGAAGATTAGAATGATCTTGTGCGGATCTTGGCCCGAGGGTTGGGGTCTGTGTCAGTTGTGGTATCAGAGATTTGATCTTGTCTGTATATTTTAGGCAGAAGGAGCTAGAGGAGAAGGAATACTCTGATACACGTTAGTTGTGGTATCAGAGCTTGACTCTGTTTGTATATTGCAGATGGAGGAAGCAGGAGGAAGAAGATTACTTTGATATGCATCAAATTGGTATCAGAGCACATAACAAGTTCTTCACTTTCTATAGCAGAGAGAAAAGGGGAACATTTCTCAGCCATGCCGCCGAGAAGAAGAGATAGGCCAATGCCTGATCCAGCATTGGAAAGGGAAATTCGTGAGTTATGTACCATGCTTGATGCTATGGAGAAAACACAGAGGTGCACAGTCGATGCTGGGGATATCAGCGGGGCTGAAAGTGAAAATGAAGCTGGACACAAAGGAGAAGAAGTTGTGGTCGAAGATGTTGCAGATGAACGCCTATTCAGGGATGTTACGAGGATAGGTGCCAGAGAAAAAATGGATATTCCCATGTATGAGGGAAACTTATATGTTGAAGAACTTCTAGACTGGATTAGAGCTCTAGACAAATACTTCGACTATGAGGATGTTGAGGAAGACAAGAAAGTCAAACATGCCATCACCAGACTTAAAGGGCATGCAACACTATGGTGGGATGAACTGCAGGCTGACAGACGCTGCAAAGGCAAACAAAAAATCAAAAGTTGGGATAGAATGGTTGCAAAGATGAAGGCCAAATTCATACCCAAGGATTATCAAATCACTCTACTCTAGAGGATGTAGAATTTGAGACAGAAGCTGATGTCAGTGAAAGAATACACTGAAGAATTATACAAGATAAACATTAGAGTAGGTCATCGAGAGAGTGATGATGAAAAAGTTTCCAGGCACATGAATGGTCTACGATATGACATTCAAGATGAGATGAGCATGATGACCATCCAAAATGTGGAATATGATTATTAGATAGCTCTGAAAGATGAAGAGAAGCTGAGCTGGAAGCAAGGTCAAAGAGGCTGAGGCAGAAGTCAAGCCAGAGGAAAAACAATTGCCCAAGACAGAACTCAAAAACCTAAAGAAGAGAGGAAGAAACCTCAACCTCAACATGAGAGAGGAGGAAGCTCACAGAGAGGGCAGTATGCTGATAGAAATACTTTTCCTCGAGCTAGAGGAAGAGGAAGAGGTAGAGGCGGTGAAGTAAAATGCTTTGTCTATGGAAAGATCAGACATAAATCCTATGAGTGTCCAGATAAGAAGAAATATGGTGGTGAGACTCACATTGCCAAAGCTCAAGGATAGAATGTTGAGGTAGAAGATGCTGAGGGTGAAATATCCTTAATGATGAGGAAAGTTCTCTTGAAGCTAGAGAAGGAGGCAGAGAACCCAACCCAAAGAAACAATCTATTTAGGACTGCTTGCAAAACTAAAGACAGAGTATGCAAGGTCATAGTGGATAGCAGTAGCACAGACAATCTCATATTTACAGAGATGGTAGAAAAGCTGGAGTTGGAGACTGTTGAACATCCAAGCCCATACAGAGTTTCATGGCTACAAAAAGGACATCAGGTAAATGTCACTAAATAGTTTTTAGTTGAATTTAAAATAGGAGGATATAAGGATGGAATATTATGTGATGTCATTCCCATGGATGCTTGTCATCTATTTCTAGGTAGACCGTGGCAATATGACAAAAACGTGATTCATGATGGGAGAAAGAACACGTACACCTTGGAGAAAAATGGTAGGACTCACATGTTGTTGTCGATTAAGGATAAAGAGGTGAAAACAGAGATGAGTAACACTGTACTTCTCATGAGGTTAAGAAGAAAGAAGACACACAATTTATTGTGGTCAGGAAGCCTAAAATTGTTTTGTCCAGTACAAGGATAGATGATTTACCAGAAGAAATCCAGGAGTTGCTGGAAGAGTCTGCTGATATAGTAGTGGACGAACTACCTTGTTCATTGCCACCTATCATAAGTATAAGCCATCATATTGATCTTATACCTGGAGCTAGTTTTCCAAAAAAATCCATGTACAAGTTGATTCCACAGGAAAATGAAGAAGTTAAGAGACATGTCCATAATTTAATGGACAAAGGATTGATTAGAGAAAGCTTGAGTCCATGTGGTGTTCCGACATTGCTCAACCCAAAGAAAGATGGAGGCTGGAGAATGTGTACAGAATTAAGGGAAATCAACAAGATTACCATCAGATATAGATTTCCATTGCCAAGGATGAATGACTTGATGGATTGCTTGAGTGGAGCAAGATTTTTTTCAAAAATTGATTTGAAAAGCGGATATCATCAGATTCGGATGAGAGAAGGCGATGAATGGAAGACAACATTCAAGATGAATGAGGGGCTGTATGAATGGTTTGTCATGCCATTTGGCTTAACGAATGTGCCCAATACTTTCATGAGATTGATGAATGAAGTCCTGAAGGATTTCATTGGGAAACTCGTCATTGTATATCTTGATGATATACTAATTTTCAGCAAAACAGAAGCAGAGCACTTAAAGCATTTAGTTGCAGTAATGAGAAGATTACAACAAAAGAAATTGCTGATTAATATGAAGAAATCATCATTTATGACGACAAAACTCATTTATTTGGGTTTTGTTATCTCTGCAAATGAGTTAAAGATGGATCCAGAAAAGGTAGATGCAATTAAGAATTGGCCATCGCCGAAGAGTGTGTTTGAAGTTCAAAGCTTCCATGGTTTGGCAAGTTTCTACAGGAAAATCATTCGAAATTTCAGTGGAATTAGTGCACCAATGATGCATACGGTGAAGAAAAGACATAAATCTTTTCACTGGACATAAGAAGCAGAGAAGAGTTTCAATCTGCTGAAGAGGAAGATCATTGAGCAACCAATTCTGGTTTTTCCAGACTTTAACAAGACATTCCAGGTTAGGTGTGATGCGAGTGGATTTGCAATTGGAGTGGTCTTGAGCCAAGATGATAGGTTGGTTGCATATTTTAGTGAAAAACTGAATGAGGCGAAGATCAAGTACTCAACATATGACAAATAGTTTTATGCAGTCGTACAAGCACTGAAGAAATGGAGACAATATTTGGTTCCTAAAGAGTTGGTTTTGTACAATGATAATCATGCTTTACAATTCATGACTCAACAGGAGAAGTTGAACCAAAACCAAGTTAAATGCGTTGAATTCATGCATAATTTTACTTTTGTGATTAAGCATATTTCTGGAACTGCTAACAAAGTTGTTGATGCTTTGAGCAGGAAATGTTTGCTTATGAAGGAATTCAGAGTCAAGACTTTGGGTTTTGATAACCTCAAAGAAATGTATAGAGATGACCCAGATTTTAAGGAGGCATATGAGGCATCTGAGAATCCAATTCTCAGGGACAGAAGCTAGTGGAATGAGTATATGGTCCAGGATGGGTTATTATTCCAGGGCAATAAGCTTTGTATTCCAAAATGCTCCATGAGGGAGAACCTGCTGAAGGAAAAACATAATGGAGGATTGTTCGGACACTTCGATCATGATAAGATGTTCTCAAAGTTGAATGGCTCATATTTTTGGCTAGGAATGAGGACAGATGTTAAGAAATTTGTGGACAGATGCAGGATTTGTCCACACACAAAAAGGAAAAGGTAGAACACAGGATTATACCAGCTATTACCCATACCTGAAAGGTCGTGGGACACAGTGGGCATGAATTTCATATTGGGACTGCCAAGAACACTGAGAGGATATGATTCAATCTTTGTGGTAGTCGACAGATTTTAAAAAATGGCACATTTCATACCGTGCCAGAAAACCAATGACGCAACTCATATTGCGAATCTGTTTTTCAAAGAGGTTGTCAGACTTCATGGATTTCCAAGGAGTATAGTTTCTGATCGAGATACCAAGTTCGTGGGACATTTATGGAGGACTTTATGGAAGAAGCTGGGGACAAGTTTGTCTTTTATCTCAGCGTATCATCCTTAGACGGATGGATAGATAGAAGTTGTGAACATGAGCTTGGGAGATTTGCTGAGGAGCCTAGTGACTGAACACCACAGTCAATGGGATCAAATTATACCACAGGTGGAATTTTCTTACAATGATTCACTTAACAGAAGCACAGGGCAGAGTCCATTCCAAATTGTATATGGAATGAAACCAAGGGGTGTTTATGAATTGAGAGATTCAGAAAAAGATGAATTCAGGAGTGCTAGTGTAGAGGACTTTGCAGAAGCAATGAAGGAGCTTCACAACTGAGTCAAGGAGAGATTGCAGAGTTCAAGTCAAGAATACAAGCGCAGAGCAAATCAACATAGGCGAGAACTTCAATTTGAAGTTGGTGATCTGATTCTTGCACATATGAGGAAGGAAAGGTTCCCAAGGGGAACATATAACAAACTGAAGATGAAAAATATTGGACCGTGTAGAGTCATGAAGAAATTTGGGGCAAACACATATGAGATTGAATTACCCGATGGGATCGGAATTTCTCCGATATTCAATGTTGCAGATTTGTACCCTTACAAAGCTGAAGGAGCAGGAGCAGGAGCAGAGGAAGAATAGAAAGAAGTTCAATGGAAAAAACAAATGCCTGTAGCTGAAAAGCCACAGATGGAAAGTATAATTGACAAGAGGGTCAGAAAAAAGACCAGGAGAAGAGAGTATTTTGAATACTTGGTCAAATGGAAGGGATATCCAGTTGAAGATGCCAGTTGGGAAGATGAAGCAGAAATTCAGAAGCATGGATAGACCGTGCAAGAGCTCATGAACATGAGTTCATGAAAATTTTCAAGTGAGGGAGTATGATGCAGGAGCATCGTAAGAAGCCAACCAAGCGAGTATGAAGGCAAAACATAGCTGGAAAGCACAACACACATTTTACACGTTTTGAAATGTTTTTGAAAAATTAAGAAGAGGATATTAATGTAATAGCTAGAAGCATACTTGCATTTATATCTGGTTGTTGTAGACAGATCATGAGCGATTTTATCTCATCTGTCAATGTAAAAGGCATTTAAGTCTGATTAATGAAAGTAGGTATCTTTGAATTAATAGATTAGACAATTTAGAGAGTAGGAGGGAAAACATATATAGACACCCTCGTCTTTGTACCATGGTAGATTGTATCATTAGCACAGAACAAAAAAAAAGAGCTGTAGCAGAGAGTTGTAGAGAAGAACCCATGTAAAAAATCACTTGAGTTAATATATGAAGCTTTGACTTAGATTTCATGGTGTTATGATGCTTACTGTTTACATTTGCTGAATAGTATGCTTACAGTTGTTTTATTCTCTCTGTTATGCATTTGTTATGATGCTATGCATGTGTGTATGATTTCATGTTGAATGTATGAAGTCTGAGAGAGAAAGAGAATGAGTTTCAATTGTTTCTCTTCCTGAGAGTTCCTGCAAGGAGTGCAGTGGATTGTCCACAAGGTGTGCGTCGACAAAGGTTTGAGTTTTATCTTAGAAATCTCAGGAAGGATACCATTGTTCTCATTCTAGCAGAAGTGCAGGAGAAGCACAGAAGCCGTGCAAGGTGTGCACAGGCTAGTTGAAGCCTTAGAATTTATCAACTAAGGTCGAAGAGTGAAGGACTGTTGTTGCTGAGAGTGAAAAGAGTCGAAGAATCAAATACACAGAAGTATTTGAAAGATTTCCGCAAAGAGTGCGTGCAGGAGTCCTTTCTAGACTTGAGTTCACAAGTGAAAGCTCAGAAGGGATAGTACTTTGGAACACTTCAAAGGAAGACGGGAAGCTGAATCATCACGTAGAATTTAAGTCCCAGAGAAAGAACACCGAGTCAATTTGCACAGAGATTCAGAGGAAGGAATCGAACGGTCAGAATTCTCCGTGGAGAACTCGCGAAGTTGCGGGGACCGTAGGATCCAGTAAAGCTACAAGGTGGTTAGGAGTTGGACGAATCCACCACTCTAGTGTCAAGAATCCACCACTCTAGTGTAAAGAATCAATGAATACCATCGATCGTGGTCATTTTGGGCCATTGGATCATTATTTCGAACTCGGGGTTTGTGAGTTCGGAGGGTAGACCAAATCCTTTGGTTGAGCGAACTCCCAAGTAGCGAGAAATAGGAATGACTGTTGGACCAGAACCTCTTCTCTATATCGTGTATCGGGGTTTCGGAGGTTGGGAGGAATCAGTTTCGAATGCAGAAGTCGTGAATGGCAGAGGACCGAGGTCTCAGGCGAACACGTGGCACATCCATCAAGTGGGAACCGCGTGGTTGACAGGTGGACACTCGTCGTCTAGGAGGGAGTCAAAACCCCGTTGACTTCTTGTGCTTTGGGTTCTCGTAAGAAAGGAGCACAAAGGCTCAACAAACCAACTCACGAAGTTGTGAGCCGCGAGAAGTGCTGAAGGAGTCAAATCTTCTCTGACTTTCATGTCTCAGAGTTTCGTAGAAGAAGGGCCTAGAGGTTCAATCCTTCAACTTGCGAACTCGCGAGTTGTGAGTGAGGTTAGTGCTTAGCTCTAGTCGGTGGTTACGCATGGAGGTAACTAACAAGGAGGAGCCATATCCCATTGCATCTCGGGTATCGACCTTTGGTGAAGAAAATTCGAGGGTCTTCGACCCGCAAACACATGAAGTTGTGAAAGGCACTTGCACAAGGACCAGGTCGTGGTCATATGGAAGGGTAAGGCTCGCAGCTGGAGTTAAGTTGGACAGGGATAGTTTTTCAGGAAGGACCTGTGGATACACTCTTGTGTGTGTGAGAATTTTCCGTCAGGAAATTGAAGAGTCAATCAGACTCAGGAGAATATTAGAATGATCCTATGCGGATCTTGGCCTGAGGGTTGGGGTTTGCATCATAGGAGAATAGGAGGAAAGACCTCAATAGGAGAGTCAAGTGAGATTTGGCTTGGAAGTACTTAGAGAGATCAAATCAAGAACCACTTTATCTAATTTACATAGATGGAAATCATAAATGATATGAAAAAATATCTTTAATACATCATTTTTTTTTCTATTATCTTGTTATATCTATTTAAATTTTTTGATTTGTTAAATTTATTTAGGAATATTGTACTTGGTGTAATGGTTTTCTATTTTTCTTTCAAAGAGTGATAAATGAATATAGATTTTGTTAGGAATATTTTACTTGGTGTAATGGTTTTCTCTTTTTATTTAAAAGAGTGATAAATGAATATAGATTTTGTTGAGTACACAACATGTGTTAAATTTTAAAATTTTTGGGTACTTCTTTTCTTTGATTTCACAAGTAATTTTAAGCATTTTTTGTGATGAAAAGTAAGTTCATGCACCAATAAGTAAAAATCATCACGAGCGTTGAAGGAAAAGTAAATGCAACACATCGATGTAAAAAGTTGTGGCGAGTGCCGAGGTGAAAGAAACTTGAATGTGATGATACTAAATGTTTTTAAGTTCTCTGATACAAAGAAAGTAAGTTCATTGATACAAAAGGTTTTTTGGGGAGAGCTGATGGAAAAGGTAAGTTAGACCGCCAATGGACGAGAGTGTTGAGCGACGACGAGTGGTAACCAACTTGTTGCTGTAGGTGGTATATACATCATCGTGTATATCTCAATGTATATATCAAGTGTATATATCAAGGTGATTCAACTGTGTATATATCAATCACCGCATTATGAATGATGCACTTTAGGTGGTATATACATCATCGAGTATATCTCAATGTATATATCAAGTGTATACATCAAGGTGATTCAACTGTGTATATATCAATCATCACATCATGAATGTTGCACAACAAGCGACTTATTGCCAGAGGTTGAGAAACCACCTAAGTAAGTTACAAAACTTGAATTTAAACTAAGTCTATGCGTTTTCGATGATGAATTTGGACCAGAGGAATATTTAGGAATTTTTATTTCAATAATACGATTGCTAGTTCTGAATTTGTCTCGTATTTGTTATATTTAGAAAAACTGCTATTTAATTTTTATTCATCTGAGAAATTGTGCATCATGCTTATGGATATAATATTTTTGGATACAATTTTTCTCTTTATTTTGGTTTGAATTTATTTTGGTTCATGAAATATTCCACCGAGAAGGACCTTTGTGAGACCTCCTACTAAGTCTCCTCAGGGAAAAGCTAAAGAAACATGAGAGGATTCCCGAAAGAAGCCAGTTGAGGGAAAGGATACAGTGGAATAATACATTCATGTAATTCAATTCCCTATACCTATTCAAAGGTAGAATGATTTATAATTAAATTTTAGGAAAGAAGATTATCTAGAGGTGGTGCCTCATACTAATCTTGTGGTTACGGAAATTGATGATAAAGTTTTCATGAATACAATAATTTTTCTTGAACTTTGATGCAAGGAGAGCACATGTTTTCCATTGCTCTAAGGCCATTGAGTGGATTATAAACTGTTAGATTTTAAGCTATTATTAGGTTTCTTTTCAATTTACTAGATAACCTTAGCATAGATAGGATCACTGAGAGAAACACAATCACAAGAGACACATCATTTATCTTGGGAAACCCTCACAGGGGAGAAAACCTAGCAAAAACTTCCTTAATATAGATAGCCAATACAATGCCAAGATAATAACCCAAACACTAAAGAATATCCTCTCCTGGTAGTGCGCCTCTCTTTCTTCCTTCTTCTCCAACTGCAGCTCCAAACTTGCGCTCTAGATGATCAAATGAGAGAAACAAATGAGGCATTCACCTCCTTTATTTATAAAAAATGGCAAGTGCTGAAAGGAGGTGTCTCTTCACTGGCAGGGCTGACTTCTCTTTCTGGGTGGTCAGAACCACTTTAATTTGCCCGGGGGTCAACTTATTAATTTGCATGTTACAATTAGGGTTTGACCAATCCACAAAAGGGGATTTGGTCATTTACAATGCCCGACATGATCAATCCACAAAAGGGGATTGATATAATGAATAATACATCAATAATAATTAGAATACTCTTTGCAATTACAATATTTCAACACCCCCCCTTAACAAGAAGGGTATTCTACAACATCATCAGAAGAGAGAGAGAGGGAAGCAACATCAACAACATCTGGAACACTGACTGGCATATATATAAATCATCAGAAGTTTTTCTCATCATCATCGTTCACAGTATGGAGCTGGAGTAGCATCATCATCCTCATCGGCATGAAGCTAAGGTAACATCATCATCATCTTTAGCGTGAGGCTAAAGTAACATCATCATCTTCTTTAGCATGAGGCTAAAGTAATATCATCAGTATATTTAGCATGGGGCTAAACTAACATCATCATCTTCTTTAGCATGAGGCTAAAGTAATATCATCAGTATCTTTAGCATGAGGCTAAAGTAACATCATCATCTTCTTTAACATGAGGCTAAAGTAATATCATCAATATCTTTAGCATGAGGCTAAAGTAACATCATCATCTTCAACATGAAAGATGAAATAACATCATCATCATTATCATCTTCAACAAGAAGGATGAAATAACATCATCATCTTCAGTAAGAAGCTGAAGTGGCATCATCATCATCATATGCATCAACATGGATTAGTATAACACTAATACATCATCATCAACAACAAGAACACAAGGCTAATACAACATCAACAACAACAATATCACAACACAAAGGATGGAGCATCATCAACATCAACACTAGGCTGAGAATCTTCAGCACAAAGATGACATCACAACACGAGGTTGGAAACACAACATCATCAACACGAGGATGGCATCACAACACAAGGCTGGTGACATAGCATCATCAACATGAGGTTGGCATCACAACATGATGCTGGAAACACATCATCAACACGAAGTTGGCATCACAAAACAAGGCTGGAAACACGTCATCAACACAAAGCTGGCATCACAACACGAGGCTAGCAACACAAGATCACAACACGAGGCTGGAAACACATCATCACAGCATGAGGATGACACATCATCACAACACGAGGCTGACACATCATCACAACATGAGGCTGGAACATCATCACAACACGAGGCTGGAACATCATCACAACACAAGGCTGGCACATCATCATAGCATGAGGTTGGAACATCATCAGAACATGAAGTTGGAAATATTCAACACTAGGCTGGAATCACAACACATGGATGGAAACACAACAAAACTACTTCCCCTTTTGAGGGAGGTCCTTTCGGACTACACCAAGCTTATCCCAAAAGTGCTCAAACTTTACACGAGATAGAGGCTTGGTCAACACATCAACAACTTGTTCATCTGTGCTAACATATTGGAGCTTTATGGCTCCTCTCTGCAACATATCACGAATAAAGTGATACCATATCTCTATGTGCTTAGACTCATCATATAAAACATCATCTCTATACAATTCTGGTTATCACATAGGATCACAGTGGCTTCCATCTCCAGATCAAATAGATCTGTCAACACATCTGAAGCCATACGACTTCACAACTAGCGGAACATGCAACAATGTATTCCGCTTCTGCTGTGCTCGAAGCAATGTTGAATTTCTCCTTACTCGGCTATGAAGTCATGACTGACCCCAAACTGAAACAAAATCCTGAAGTGCTCTTTTTATCAGAATCACTTCCAGCTCAATCTGAATCGGTGTAACCACTCAGTCTGAAGTCATGATATCTAGTATAATAGAGACCAAAATCCAACGTACCTTTATGGTATCTCATCATATTTTTTGTAGAAACAATGTGAACATGTCTGGGTTCTACCAGATAATGACTCAAGGAAAAACATATATCTAGCTTAGTATTCGTCAGATACATCACCGAACCAATAATATGTCTGTACAGAGTAGCATCAAACAATTATGACAAGGTATCTCCCAAGAGTTTCAACTTCGTTTCCATGGGTGTGTACATGGATTTATATTTCAACATGTCTAACCTCTTTATTTTAACTGCATACTTCATTTGGTTAAGGAATATCTTCTTTGTGCTCTGCCAAACTTCAAGACCTAAGAGATAATACATTTAGGTCTTCCATCAAACTCTGTAGTGATCTTCTTCTGCAATCTGTGATGTGATTTTATTCATCTTGTCAAGAATACATCATCTACATATAGTAGTAACATCATTGGCTCATCATTCATAACCTTGAGATAAAGGTTAGAATCAACTTTACTCTTGGTAAATCCCAAGCTCATCAGGAAACTATCAATTTTTCCATACCAAGCTCTAGGAGCTTGCTTCAACACGTACAGATCTTCCTTCACCTTGTGGACCTGAGTCTTTCTGTCTTCAACTTCAAATTAATTTTTTTTTTCACATCACTTTGTACCAATCTGGTACACTTTCTCAGATGCAACTCAATCTGCACAATCATGTGCTAGCTCTATGTGCTTTCTGCAAAGCACTATCTGTCTCACTTTCTGGGAGTATGTACTTTACTCTCTCTAAAACTGTTCCTTTTGGAACTGGGACTCTGCACCTGCAACTGCTCTGAAGCTGAGAATGGTTGCTCCATTCTCATTGTGACTGCTGAAATATGTGAGTAACTCCTCTTATTCTATCATGGAAACAACTTCATCTGAAACTGAGAGTGGCTGAATAACTGATACTGAAGGTAGCTCTTCTTCTTTCATGGAGGTAACTCTATCTTTTATTGTAGTCATGTCTCCATGACCCAACTAATGTAATGCAACAACTTCCACTCAATTTTAAATATGGGGATTGACCCCTCTGCATATCATACTATATATGAATCATGGTTGTTCTTGTTGTCTTCATAAATATTGGAACTATTTCTTCAATTACTAGAGTAAGTGTCTCGTCATAGTATTCTCCTTCTTGCTGGGAGAATCCTCTAGACATACATCAGGCTTTGTATATCTGCAACATGCTTGATCTGTATAGATCAATCTTGGAAGTTAATACTGACTTCTCTTCTAGTCTCATGGAAGAATCCATATCCTAATTTTTCTGACTGGCATCCTTCTTTGTTACTGAAACAAGGGAATCTTCCCAGGAGATTTTATATCTGCTAGAAGTTTCTGAAGCTACGATCTAGTCTTCTTACGACATCTGTCTCCCAGTCCTAGAAGTTTTCTCTTCATCAGATCCTTTTTGAGATCAATCTTACTCTCGATTTCTTCTGAGTCTACAAGGACTTCATCGTCTCTTATAAGGTATACTTGGTGTTGAATACCAAGTCTAAATATGAAACATGGAGTCAGGCTTCAAACAAGTTCTGCTTCCCATCAAGGTGGCTTCATTAACCTTTGAACAATTCTGCTATGAGTTTTTTTTCTAATGTTCGGTCATCTTTGGAGCCTTCTGCTTCTTTCAATCAATCTTTATATGAGATACTCTGAATCACAGAAGATAGCTTCTTCGTCATCTTCTTTGGTACATGATTGTATATGGTCATGTACATAGTCTTCTTTGTGTCTCATCTAATATGTTTCCTTCTGATTAAAACCTTCACTATAGCTTCCTCAAGGTTATCACCTGTGACCTGAAACAAGGTCAACAAAACATCAAGAAAGAATAATACTCTTTTGATAATAGTGGATAAAACAAAAACATGAATAATCATCACAATATCTCCTTTAGAGCTATCACTTGTGACCTGTCTGAAGCAAAGATCAAAAGTAAGAAATATAATACAAAATGAGGTCAACACTCTTCTAGTGTTGTGACCAAACATTCCTCCATGGTAACCTGGAATCAACACAAGAAGTTTCTCCTAGAGGAGATGTTAGTTGTATCTGTTACATTAAGCATTTTTCTCAATATGCTCACTTGCTACCAAGTATAATAATTTTCAAAGACTGCTACCTAAACTATATTGTTTACTTGTAAAGGGGTAGTTATCAACTTGTCATGTGCAACTTTGAATCTTATCAACTTAATTAATCAAACCTGGAACCTGGAGCCTTGTCTTCAAGAATGAGTGTGTTTCTTTTCTTCCAATTCTCCTTCACTCAAGATGACAAGTGCTTTCTTCAACCTGTCTTTTGTACTAGGACAATATGCTATCTTGACAGAAGGTTGGGTTAGAGAATAAACTCTATGATCTCAACTTTAATCCATCTAATGCCTTGACTTTAATTTTGACCAAAGGTTAGTATGATGGTCATAGCTTCAACATGCAACCTAGATCAAAATAATGTCATAACAAATAGATGCATATCATAATAATAAAACCTGGGTTTCATTATTCCTTTGAATGTGTTGGATATTGAGATCCTTCTGGATCTATGGGAAGAGATCCCTTCTCATGCAAATACCCTTTAAAGATTAACAATTTAAACATATGTGGGTACATGCCTCTGATAACATTTGCAAGTAGTGGCACCATCTTGGTAGCAACAGTAATAATTGCCAAATCTTAAGAACTTCAAGGGTGACTACAACTAGTACTACTACTAATACTGCAACTGCAATTGATACTGCAACTGATTCTGAAAGTGCAATTGCAATTGCAACTTAGAATTTTATGAGGAAACCCTAATTTTTCAAACTTTAAAATTTTAAATTCTGATCCAGGGGCTAGATGCACTGAGCTGAGGCAAGTAAGATGGTACAGTAATATTTCTGAAAATCCAAATCCCCCCCCTTAAACTTGACCAATGGATTTCTGGACTGGTGCTTCTAGTTTTCTGGTACTTCTGGTACCAGTGAAAACTAAGGTTTCACTTTCCAGGAGTTCTATCCATTGAAAAGGTGTGCTGAAGGTGCCAAAGAGTTGCTTGGGCTAGGGCACACTTTTCTAGATGAATTTTGGGCTGAAATTCCTCTTCAATAAAAAGCCCTAATTTTCTTGTACGGAAACAATGACATTTTTCTTTTTCTTGTGAAAGATGTTATGTCCAGCTTGGCTCTGATACCATGTTAGAGTTTAAGCTATTATTAGGTTTCTTTTCAATTTACTAGATAACCATAGCATAGATAGGATCACTGAGAGAAACAAAATCACAAGAGACACATCATTTATCCTGGGAAACCCTCATGGGGGAGAAAACCCAACAAAAACTTCCATAATATAGATAGCCAATACAATGCCAAGATAATAAACCAAACACTAAATAATATCCTCTCCTGGTAGTGCGCCTCTCTTTCTTCCTTCTTCTCCAATTGCAGCTCCAAACTTGCACTCTGGATGATCAAATGAGAGAGTGAACAAATGAGATGCTATCCTCCTTTATTTATACAAACTGGCAAGTGATGAAAGGAGGTGTCTCTTCACTGGAAGGGCCGACTTCTATTTTTGGGTGGTTAGAACCACTTTAATTTGCCTGGGGGCCAACTTCTTAATTTGCATGTTACAATTAGGGTTTGACCAATCCACAAAAGGGGATTTGGTCATTTACAATGCATGACATGATCAATCCACAAAAGAGGATTGATCTAATGAATTATACATCAATAATAAATAGAATACTCTTTGCAGTTACAATATTTCAACATAAACCACACTAATTTAAAGGAGAGTATGATTGTAGATGATAAGGGTGAATGCGTAGGCTCTTTCTTGGCTGAAAATTTGGAAAAGTATTATAGGTTTCCAAAACCTGAAGTCCTACTAGTTACTCTTTTGTCAATGTTTTTTATGACAAGCATGATGTGGAAAATATTTTGGAAAGAAAATGGAGGTGAGATAAAAGGTTATTACATAAAACTAATGGTTGGTATGCTATCACAAACTTGAGAGAGTCATACATGTACCTCATGGTATTTCTATGCCAACTGTAAGGAGAAATAGATTGTTTGTGGTTGACATATGCATGAGTGCCATTGGCTTACATAGTAGCCACAATAGGAGGATTATTTAATTGGGAAGTCATCCTATGTAACCAGCTTAATGGAATGATTGAGAGAGTACATAAGACCAAGGAAAAACATGGTGTCATGCCTTATTTTTATATGGCTTCTTATTTATTGGATGTTTTATGTGCTACAAATATATTTGCAAGTCTTAACCTTATTTGGCATGTTTCAAAGGCCCCCTCTACATGTCTATTTTCAAATTTTATGGGAAAAAAAAAACAAGAGGTCATATACAACCATTTTTGCTTCTTTCTTGGCATGGTTGTATCACATAATTTTCTGTAGAGAATGTCCTAGATTAACAGATGATGCAAAAATGATTTTAAGTTATATTAGTAGTCGATATCTACATGAATATCTAAATTACATAAGGATTTATGGTGTGACTACAACACCTCATATATTGCCTAAGTATGTATCAAATAGGATTGTTGTAGATGAAATATCTTATCGAAATTTTCTATAAGGATTCAATGCTTCAATGTTAATAGAAGCAAAGAAGAAGGCCCTTATCCCTTATGGTTCCAGGGTGAGTCATTATTTCATAAAGGATCCAAAGCACACAAATCAAGAAATATCCAGTTATATTGAATATAGGTTCCCACTAAATTTAGAGGACGTGACCCTGTTGGGTTGTTATATTCTTTGCAATGATAGTCAAGTTGATGGTCAAGTCCAAGGTCGAAGGGATCGACCAGGGAAGTTGGAATTTGAAGTGATCAATGAGAAATTTGAAAGGTCAGCCAACAAGAGGTTCTTAGGAGGTCAAGTGGCAACCAACTTAAGACCGACTAGAGGTTGACTGGTAATTCGATTGGTAGTCGATTGTAACAGAATTCTGAGATTTGAGGGATTGTAGCCAATGATATGCATGGATATATAAATTGTTTTGGGTGCCATTATTTAGGTTTTTTCCTAATGTAAAGACTACAAATAAGTTGAGTTGTAATTTTATTAAGTTGGATTCTCATGCTAATATTTAGCAGAAGGTTATTGATCATGTAGATGTAAGTTGAATTGGCTACAAGTTTGTTCTTGTGTAAAGAAAGATAGTATGATGGTAGTTGTGTCTTAGGTGTAGACCAAGGTTAGTCATGTAACTCTTTTTTTTGAATGAATAAAACAACAATAGATCAAGAAGCTCAAGGAATGTTGGTTGTCCCAAGGTGGGCTTCCAAGGTAAAATCTATGTGTATTGTGTGATTGTTGTGTCATTTATCTTTCTCATTTAATTTTTTCTTCTTCTTTCCTATTAGGTTTAGCATGGAAGTCTATTTCATAACATGTGGTATTAGAGCTTCAATCTGTAAATATGGCATCTAAGATAAACCCTAGGTCTAGTGAGAATTTTAAGTCATGAATCTTTAAATTTATGCTTGAAAGAATGCCAAGAAGTTAGAGGATAGAGATCGAAAAATTCAATGGATAGAATTTTGAGCTTTGGAAGCTTAAAATTGAAGATCTCCTTGTAGATAGAGAACAATGGGTAGCGGTTTTTTGAGGTACCATTCCAAAAAGTATGTCAAGGGAAGAATAAGAGAAACTCGAAATAATGGGAAAGGAGAATGATTCAAATTTGTCTTGTAGATTCAGTTTTGTTGAATGTCTCAGGTGAAGACTCGACCAAGAAACTGTGGGATAAGTTAGGAAGCTTGTACCAATCAAAATCCATGGTAAATAAGTTGTTCCTGAGAAAGAAACTATATATTCTGAGGATGAGTGATGGGAGTTTGGTAACTAAGAATTTAAATTCATTCAATATTGTAATAAGTCAACTATCATCTTTGGATATTAAAATAACTAAGGAGGATAAATGTATAAACCTATTATGTTCTTTTCTAGACTCCTGGGATCGCTTAGTCATGGATATAGGGAGAAATTTGACCACATCGACACTAGAAGACATGGTCGCATATCTACTATCAGAAGAAATGAGACGAAATAAAATGGAAGGATCAACCAAAGATGCCTTAATGATGAGAGGTTGGTTGGTCGACAAAGATAAAAGAAAATACTCTGGTAGAAAGTATAAGATGAAGGGTAGATCTAAATCCCCGATTCATTCGACAAGAAGATGTTGGAAATGTAGTAAAGTTGGGCATTACAAAATGGACTACAACTAGAATGTGATATAAGTCAGTACAAGATCCGACAAGAATCAGTCAATTGAGAGAAAGACTACTCTGGATAAAGAAGGTGATGTGTATTTGGCGTTGACTAGTACGCGGTCGGATCATGATGTTTAGTTGATCAACTCAGGAGAATCCTTTCACATGACACCTCACATATATTGGTTCTGTGAATATGAGATATATGAAAGGGGAGATGTATTCTTGGGGGATGACTTGACAACCAAAATTTTTGGGTGGAGAAGAGTCTAATTGATATTGTAGGATGGGAGGAGTAGAACCCTTCCAAGTGTGCTACATATTCTAGATTTGGCAAGAAACATAATATCTATTAGAAAGATGAGTGATGCAGGTATGCACACTCTATTTCAGAAGGATATGTTATCACTCTAAGAAACCCTTTGTGGTTGCAGACCAAAGGTGCTTGGTAACTTAAGAATAATGGTTTTTATGTATTTGGGACAATGGGGTCTTCAACGATTTGCATAAGAAACAACTCATCACACATTCAAAGATAAAGTGCTTTCAGTAAACAATAACCAGATCCAATAATTGAAATAGATTATGGAGAAAACTGTTCTCGATTTTCCAATACTAGTAAAAGTAGGGCCTTATACAAGATAGCAAGGAATCCTCTAATTTCAAGCCTATGAGTTCAACAAAGAGGTAACAGTCTTTATGAACTAGAATAAACTGAAATTAAAGTACATAGAATGAAATATGGGCAATTCTGGTATTGCAAACGAAAGGAAACTCCACTTTATTATTGCAAAAAGAGTCTATACAATGGCATCAAAATGTCACCCAGTTTGAACCCTTGTTTCGTATCAAAATCAGGCATTTATAGCCTCTTACAAACAGTTATACAGATCCTAAAAACATGGATCTGTATTTAATAAAGACAACTCAATTCTATCTAAACAACTTGAAAATAAAGTCTCTAACAACTAGTCGAACTATCTCCAATTTCCAAAATCCCCATCTGCATCCTTAATCTCCTGGTATCTGCAATGTGGTGAAAAATAGCAGGACACCTGTCTTTGACTGTTGGATTTCCCAACGTTTATGGTCGATTTTTGAGGAAATGGTTTTGCATGTGTTACAAAAATTCTCTCGAATCCCTGATGTTGAACCTTTTGCATGCAATCTGATAGCCCACTGATATACTGGAACCCTTCAAAACCCGTTCGGAATGAACTGTCCTATCCTTGGCTTCAAAAATTAGTTTTCTAGCTTTCAACAACACACTCGTTTTAATTTTTCACGGGTTAGTTGTTGAAATCCGTCACTTTCCACAACTAAAGGGGTATAAAATAATAGCTTTGCGCTGGGGAAAGTCTCGATTGCGCTCAAAATGATTTTTCTCCTCCAAAATTTGATTTCAAACAAAAATCAGTGGGTATCCGATTTCTCACCTTGCATGTTAAAGGCAACTTGAGCGAGTACCTTCAGATCAGGATGGGTTTTTTGGCTTAGTTTTTGTTTCAACCTCCTTATCTGCCTTTTAAGGCATTTGGCAAGCCACCACAAGCTGTTGTAGTCTTTAGTGAGTTTTTTATTCCTCTTTTTCTCTCTAACACTTTGCTTAGCCAATCTTTCAAAGGCAACATTGGTCTTGGCAAAGTTATCAGATAACCGTTTATACCTTTCTTTAATCACCCGCTCCAAGACCTCTTGCTGAGCAATTACCTCCTTGAGATGCTTGATCTTTTGAGACCTCTTTGATTTGGAGTTTTTTGATGATTCTCCCTGTTCTGTGTGATTGAAGGTTTCATAGTTCTGTGCACATTCAGCTGACTGCTCAGGACTCTTGGTGACAGGGCATTGGTCTTGCTGCTCTGATTCTAAATCTGAATAGGGAAAGTTTAATATATTCTTCCCTGTACTCTGCTCTGTAGGATGCTCTGTATTCTTCCCTGTGGTCTGCTCTATGGTCTGCTCTATGTTTTTCTCAAAGTTTAACTTTCTCTTCAACCTGTGAGGCTTCACTCCAGATATTCTGTCTTCGGAAGGCCCTGGCAGGGTCCTTCTTTTTCTTGAACTGCTTTGAGGAGAGGATTGTTTCTTTGAACTCTTCACCTGTTCATTTGCAATCTAGTTCTGTGTTTCAAAACCTTCCCAGAATAGGAAATGTTCCCAGCTCCTTCCCTGTTGTTTCAATTCCTCCAGGATAATCAATTTTATGAGGCCGAAGTGACACAGAGTAGTTTTCATGCTCAAAGGTTGAGGTCTAATCTTCTTGCAAACCTTGGTCAAAATTTTATGTAGGAAATAAGGCAAATTAAGAGGGGTCTTGCCTATGAAATGATCCAGAAGTTTGAAGTGGTACATCATCAATTTATCATATCGACCCTCTGAGGTAATATACAATTGGATACCTTTGAACATATCCTTCCATTCTTCGTCTAGATAAGAAACTAGCATACCTTTTTTCCATGCTTTGTGCCTGTACCCTTCTTTCAAATAAACTCTGAAATCCAAATTTTTGGGAGCGGTGGTTTTAAACCAGCTCTGACCGGTTCTTGGTAAACTTGTAGCTACGGCAATGACAACCTCATCCACTCTGATTTCCATAGACCCGACGTGAGCTTTATTGCCATCGAAAGTCTTGGCAAAGGCTTCTACTGTAGCCTGGTGGCAACCAACTTGCAATTTTTCAACAAATTCAATACACCCTGCATTCAAAAAATGCTTCTGGACTTCGGGATGTGTTTGTGAAAAGGACAGGTTATCGAGCTCTCTCTTGAGTAGAGCACTGCTGCTTTTTCTCACCATCCTGTGGGTCGAAAATCCTGACAATTTATAACCCCTGCAACTGCCAATCGAGCCAAGGTTCTGCGTTGTTGAAAGAAGTTCAGGCTTTGGCTCTGTTTTGAAACAGATGAAACTTCAACAGACTTCCAGAAACGATTTATGATATAGAGACCACTATTCTATTTGATGTCGTCAGGCCGACGATACCTCCTCTGTACCTGTACCACTGAACTCGAACCTACCATCCCGGATGCCATGAGTGTTGATCGTGAGTTTCTGAGCCGAATTCACATCACAATCCTATTCTGGCATGAAAAAATTGAGTTTCCATCATTACCCACTCTCATCAGCGCAAGATTTGGATTTGCCTGACGTGGGATGATCATATCATCATTACCTTCAGACGTGGATATCACGCACGTGATTCCCGCTTTCAACAACGGCCCGTGGAAAATGCCTCTGTCAGCTGTCCATACTTACCACTTACGCTAGCGCGTGACCCCGTGGAAAACCCCTGTTAGCTGTTGATAATCTTGACTTTCAACAGCGCATGACCTTTGAAAAACTGCTCAATAGCTGCGGAAAGTATGCACTTTCAACAGCGCACCTCTTTGTAAAAATCACTCCTTAGCTGTGGAAAGCATGCACTTTCAACAACGCGTGACCTTTGAAAAACCGCTCCAAAGCTGCGGAAAGTATGCACTTTCAACAACGCACCATCCGCGAAACCGATTTTGGCACCCTTTGAAATTCGCCACTTTCAACAGCGCAAAGACTTATGGAAAGTGTTCCTTAGCTATGGAAAGCATGCACTTTCAATAGCACACGCTCAACTTTTGGACACACGTTAGCTGAGGAAAGTGAAAAATGAAAATTTTGAAAAGAAGACTTTATGGGTCAAATTATTTTCTTAAGACAAAACTAAAACCTAATTTTTTGCAGCTATAAAAACTCAAAAATAACTTGAGGACACTACC
>ML829359.1:0-25632 GCA_009831015.1 Picea engelmannii | reverse complement strand
TTTTGGACACACGTTAGCTGAGGAAAGTGAAAAATGAAAATTTTGAAAAGAAGACTTTATGGGTCAAATTATTTTCTTAAGACAAAACTAAAACCTAATTTTTTGCAGCTATAAAAACTCAAAAATAACTTGAGGACACTACCAATAGCCATGCTATCCATTACAAAATTCAACCAAAAGGACGGTTTCATTTTGGGAGTTAACAGGATACATGCAAAATGGTCAGAGGTGTGATGGTCTTAATGAAAGGAGTTCATATTGAAACACTATACAAGTTATTAGGGAATGACAACTGAACTAGATGCAACAACATTATTGTTCTTGAAGTCAACTCGAGTTGACTCATCTCGATATGAGTCAATTCAAACCAACTTGACATTTATTTGTCAAGTCGACTGGAACATGTTATGGCACCAGAGGATGGTACACATTGGAGAAATAATACTTTGAGCTATGCACAAAAAGGGTATGGTCAAAGGTTTCCCTGAATGTAAATTAGAAGTCATATTTTGTGAACTAAGAAGATAAGAACATAAGAAGATAAAGGTGTTGAGAACTAAAAATGGTGATGAATTATGTGGAAACGATTTTGAGTAGTTCTACAAGAAGTACATCATTGTACGCAAAAATATCACACTGTATACCCCATAGAAAAATGGAGTTGTCGAGTGAATGAACAAAAGAATGATAGACAAGGCAAGGATAATTCTCAGTGGTGTTGGGATCGCACAAGAATTATGGGCAAAGTTAGTCGAAACTGCAAAATATTTGGTAAATATGTCTCCTTCATCGGTGCTAGTCAACACAACTCCACACAAGGTATGGTTTGGTAAGAAGCCTTCTTTTTCACATCTCAAAGTATTTGGGTGTGATGCATTTGTGCATGTTACCAAGGAAAACAAGAGCAATTTGGAAAAGAAATAAGTCAAGTGTATTTTCATTGGATACAAGGAAGGAATGAAAGGATATAAGCTTCGAGATCCTGCATCAAGGAAAACAATGTACAATCGAGATGTAGTCTTTAGGGAAGTCGAAGGTATATCCAAGTCTGAAGTGGCTCAAACAAAAAAAGACCTAGATAAGGTGAGGTTTGAATTGAGGAATGAAGAATATGATTTAGATGAGTCAACTAAATAAAATGAAGAGGTGGAACAACCGACCTCGATTGTAAGAAGGTTTGAACGAGTAAGAAAACCATTTGAAATGTATAATCCACCCCATTTATATTCTGCATTTGTGTTAACAACCATTGACAAGGATCCTAAGTTGATCAAGGATGAAGTTGACTCGATAGAGGGTAGACTCCGGAAGGATTCCATGGTCGAAGATATGGAATCCTTGCACAAAAATGAGACATGGGATTTGGTTGAATTACCTAATGGAAGAAAACGCGTTGGTATCAAGTGGGTGTTCAACAAAAAGATGAACTTAGCATGTCAAGTTAATAAATTAAATATCAATTGGTAGTGAAAGGATATTAACAAGATAAGAAGATAAAGGTGTTGAGAACTAAAAATGGTGATGAATTATGTGGAAATGATTTTGAGTAGTTCTACAAGAAGTGCATCATTGTAAGAAAAAATATCACACTGTATACCCCATAGAAAAATGGAGTTGTCGAGTGAATGAAAAAAAAATTGATAGACAAGGCAAGGATAATTCTCAGTGGTGTTGGGATCGCACAAGAATTATGGGCAATGTCAGTCGAAACTACAAAATATTTGGTAAATATGTCTCCTTCATCGGTGCTAGTCGACACAACTCCACACAAGGTATGGTTTGGTAAGAAGCCTTATTTTTCACATCTCAAAGTATTTGGGTGTGATGCATTTGTGCATGTTACCAAGGAAAACAAGAGCAATTTGGAAAAGAAATAAGTCAAGTGTATTTTCATTGGATACAAGGAAGGAATGAAAGGATATAAGCTTCGAGATCCTGCATCAAGGAAAACAATGTACAATCGAGATGTAGTCTTTAGGGAAATCGAAGGTATATCCAAGTCTGAAGTGGATCAAACAAAAAAAGACCTAGAGAAGGTTAGGTTTGAATTGAGGAACGAAGAATATGATTTAGATGAGTCAACTAAATAAAATGAAGAGGTGGAACAACCGACCTTGATTGTAAGAAGGTTTGAACGAGTAAGAAAACCATTTGAAAGGTATAATCCACCCAATTTATATTCTGCATTTGTGTTAACACCATTGACAAGGATCCTAAGTTGATCAAGGATGAAGTTGACTCGATAGAGGGTAGACTCTGGAAGGATGCCATGGTCGAAGATATGGAATCCTTGCACAAAAATGAGACATGGGATTTGGTTGAATTACCTAATGGAAGAAAACGCGTTGGTATCAAGTGGGTGTTAAACAAAAAGATGAACTTAGTAGGTCAAGTTGATAAATTAAATATCGACTGGTAGTGAAAGGATATTAACAAGTCGAAGGTGTTGACTTTGTTGAGATTTCCCCCCCATTGAAAAATTAACTTCCATTAGAATACTAATGTCTCTGGATGCAACAATTGATCTCCATATAGAGCCAATGGATGTGAAGACAACATTCCTACATGGGGATTTGGAAAAAAAAATCTAATTGAAACAACCTCAAACATTTGCATTAAAGGGAAAGAAATATCTAGTGTGCAAGTTGAAAAGATCCCTTTATGGTCTAAAGCAATCACTGAGGATGTGGTATCAAAATTTTTACACATACATCCTTAGTTTGGGTTTTGTGAGAAGCAAGGTCGATCATTGTGTATATTCCAAGGAAGAAGGTGGGTCTTTCTATAGTACCTTGGTGAGTGCTGGGAAGGAAACATGCTAGGAAATTCCATAAATTTTCCACTGATTAATTCACCATAACCAAAACCAAACTATGATACCATACAACAACACCTACTCCATCATACAATTTTACATGTGAAATGATGCATAACACATAACAATTCAGAAATGTATATATACATTGAGATTTTATAAGCATACAATGAATTAGCACAAAATTACATAGTGTAACAACAAAGGCACATGGAAATTATCTTTTGTGAAAACATCGGCCGACTGCAGACCTTAGATGTTCCTCCCAGCCATAGAAAACACTTCTCATAATCTCTTAGTAGTGATTCACCCCCGATCTGAGGCTATTACTCCACCAAGGAAAAGGGCCTCCCAAGAAAAATATGTTCCATCGTCAATACCAACAAGTTTGGGAAAAGGTACCAAACCTCGACAACACTCCAACCTATAGTATCTCATTCCCCATCAGCCTGCACAACCCAAGGTAGTGTACCCCCTTCTCTACATTGTGGTGCCTTGGGCTGTACCACTAGCCTTCCAGGGTTCCAACACAGGATGACCAGGAAGTCACAGAGGACTGTGGCTCTAGGAGTTCCAACTTCCATCAAAGGTCTCTAGGTACCGTCTAGGCTCCCACACTAGGGAACCTATCCCACACTTCTCCATCCATGGATACAACCTTTCCCAAGGAAACCCAAGGAGAAGTGTACACCCACTCAGATCCACCTAGGATCCACAGGGTAAACTCTGTATTCTGGGTCACCATATTCCCTAGAAAAACTCTTATAGTCAGCTTGGTAATAATGCAATGGATGGAATGGAGAATTAAACTAAATTCCGCATTTAAATATGCATGTGCCATTTTTATATTATATTATTATATAATATAATAATATAAAGGCTTAGGGAATTATTATATTATATTTGGCTTATCCGCTGTTGGAACACATATAAATCCTAAGCCTTGAGATTTACTTTCTCAAACGTCATCCTTTTTTTATAATGACTCAGAAGTCGGCTTTCAAATGTTTAAATCAAATTTACTTCTAGTCTTAAAGTGCGCATGATGTCCGTCATCGATAAGGTTCCCTCGTTGATCGAATGATCCCTGTTTCCCCCGAGTTTTGGAGCTGCATAATAGTTAAAAAGTTAAGTCACTAGAGGCCGCTTCAGAGCTTCGTGCTTCAGGCGTTTTTCCAGGTCTTAACTTTAAAGTTTCGATACTCGAAAAGTGTTCGAAGGATCCTAGTCATTGTGACACATGACACCCCATGATCTCAACACATTACTATGGGTAATGGCCCTTCGAAAATATAATAAAATCTAACTTACAAATCCATGAAGCAGTAAATTGACGAAAAAATAAATCTCAATTAGTTAAGTTAATCTTGATTAAAAGTTGATTAACAAATTCGCACTTCGGAGTTCGGATATTTTCCATCAATCACATTCTGAAATCCCAAAGTTTGAACTTTCGAAATACCTCAAACATTAAGAAGGGTTAATTAAAACTAAAAAAAAATTATTCAATGATTAATCACTTCGTAGTTTTGGGTTTCAAGAATTATATCTCGATCTACTGTCAAAATCCCGAAGTTCGAAAACCCGAAAACACTTAAAGTTAAACACGATTAATTAATTTGTTAAACAATATTATCTCGCAATTAATTTTTCGTGAATTCACAATTCGGGAAATTTCAAATCTTTTAATCCAAGCCCCCGATCACGAACCACCAATATTAATGGCATTAATCAGGGATCAATGACAATGATTTCAATATAGATTCCAGATCGTCGCCTAGATTTCTCATTAAGGTAAATGAATGTATCTCCAGTAAAGGTATTCACAAATCAGTATGATTAAGGTGAATACGAATATCGGATTTTTAATTCTATTTTTATTCTCAGAGAATAACAAGTTTTAGCCGACTGAGAAACTCACGTGTTCCCCTGTAACAGGTAACACAGTTTTGATTTCACTAATATCATGGCACCATGAAAAATGGATAAAGAAGCTGGGGAAAGCGCAAATCCTTACATAGATGTTCTATCGGACACCTCACTGAGAACCATAGATACTGTAAAATCTTGGACTCAGGTGTTCGATAGAGCACGAGCTGATAAATTGCCTAGAGGATTCAGGCGATGAAGTGACCAAAACTCATGCAACCAAGCTCAAGGATATAGCTCATTCAGAGATGCGCAAAATAGCCGCACGAACGAGGCTCATGCCATATAACAACATGATAGGCTGGGCCCTGGAAAACGTTGACATTTCAACCAGGAGCATCTGCAATTCACAGAAGGTTGTTGTTGGGTATTTTCGACCGAAGCATATACAAGTAATGTATAAATTATCCCCCATTTTTAAATACAGTTACAACACTGTATTCATAATGGATTTTCACAAACAAGAGTGCACACAATATGAGAAAAAATACCCTGATTTAATCAAGGACTGGTGGGGGCACCCTAAGAAATTCAAAGCAGATGCTCATGGAATATATGACACAACATCGTTATACACCCATATGATATATGTGGCTATGATGTTATGTAGGATATTCGGGAAAAAGGACTCCTCTCATTTCCCGCTGGCATGGGTACCAATTATACATGAAGTGGCTGAGGGTTACTCTTTAAACTGGTCCAAGATGTTATCCGAAAACCTGGCTAAGGAAATCATAGGGTACCAATTGCAAAAGTCCAAAGGGCAACCTACCCCTTTCTATATGTCTTCATATATAATGGATTCCCTTTTCTTTTTTACTCCTTTTCATCTAATGAGCTGGAGTTGGACCCCGACCAACGCTGAGCCTATCCATTTTTATCACTCCAAGATATGGGAGGACAAAGGCAAAGATTTATTCTATGAAATATATCATTATGTAGTGGTGCCTATTCATATTTCCCTATATGGTTTCCCACCTCCCATAATTTCAGACAAAATCATGGAAAACCTGGGTAAAATAGCAGACTAGTATATTGAGGAAAACGTTTCCTACATCATGGTTTTTAGGTGCTCGATTCCCCCCCATTCTCTCCCAAAGTTTTTACCAGATCAGCTGGTATGCCAAGAGGTGGCTTATCAGATCGTGATAGGGGGCATCAATAAGGAATTGAAAGTGACCTAGGAAAAGGTATGGCCAACCTTTCCTCTCCAGGTTGGTATATTTTTGTTGTTAGATTTTGGCCATTCAAAAGTAGAGGCTGCAGCTCTAGAAGACATCAAGTTAGTTGATATTGAGTTTAGGAGGCACAATCCCTAGAATATCATGGAAACTCACCTGGCTCAATACAATTTAAAGAATTATGTGCACGAGATTTCCCCACAGGATGAAATATTCAGAGGAGCTAGGTCATACAAGGAAGTATTGAACAGAGTCTGAACTCTGTTTCTAGATCAACTAGCCAGTTTCTATAATTTTCAAAAGCAAATAAAAAACATTTTTCCAAAGGTATTACAGGGAGAACCAATACCACCTTCGTATACAAAATAAGCTACACCTCAGGTTTTGGAGGCAGGAAGTTCAGACAAACAAAATACTGAGGAAAATCCAAAGAATGTTGAAGTCTTAATGCAGGAAGTGGAGACTTCATTATCAAACCCACCAAGTACTCAAACAAAATCTCTTCTTGGAGATTTTCTAAAAAAGGGAAAGGATACATCGTTGTCTACACCAGATAAACCGGCTACCAACATAGCATAACAATAAACATCCATAGATATAGGTAACCCCATTATTTCATTAACACCTTTACAGTCAAGTCGAGGAAATCCCAATTCCGAAGTTATCTTTATAGATGATCTTACTCTGATTTCAGCCGAGGAAATGCCTCCTTCAGAATTCTTTTTCAGTAAGAAGAGAAGGGCCATAGTTAAAAGAGAAACACATCAAAAATATGGTGCAATAGTCAAAAGGAAAATAATTTTGTATGATGGACATGGCCTAGATGATACATAATTCACTAGGGAAATGGCAGGCTCATTAGGTGCCTTTTCCATGGCCAATCAATGTTCAGTAGAAAATCTAGCAGAGCAGTTGAAACAGAGAAATATGTTGGTAAGGCAGTTGCAAGACCAGATGATGACCATGGAATAGGCTGTGAGAAATCAAATGGACAAGGAGTTTGAACAAGTCAAAGCCTATGACAAACATCAAATCCAATAGTTGAAAGCAAACCTTGATGAGCTCTATCAAAATTCACAGGAAAATAGAGGATTAGTCACTCAACATGAATAATTAATCAATTAAATACAAGACAAGATAGACTTGGTTGAAGGTACAAAAATATATATGGAAGCTTTCCAAGATCAATCACTGGAAGTACATGAAAAGCTAGAATCAACCAAGCAAGACCTTTTTACAAAAGTGGAAGCCATTCAAAATTGTTACCGGGTGGTACACCTTTCCCTGAATAACATTTACATTAAAGTAAGAGAAGCCCGTTCATCTTGTGCTAAGTTTCAGGAGGCTATATTACTAGTACCAAAATATGATGTATCAAAGGTTCCTCGGTTGTCCCTTTCTGAGCAAACTAGAGGCGACATAATTTTGAAGGCCTGGGAAACAAATCTGGTCGAAAGAAAAAGATTGGCCAGAGAGGTAAATGAAGCTTGTATAGAAGCATTATCTTGACTAGACAAAGGGCTACTCGATGTTGAAGGAAACAATATCTTCGAAGCCCTGGGGAAGATTGACATAACAAAGAACCAACATAATTCTAGGACAAGCAAAGAAGAAGCCAGGACAACCATCCAACAAATGAACCAAATTTATCTTATCCAAATAAAAAAATGGATAGTAAATCCCAGTTTGTAGTTACAGGTCACATCTTTGGGAGCAAATAAGATACAGAAAAGGTTGCCTCAGGTAGAAAAGAAGCTATACAGTTTTGAAGCAAATGAAGCAACTGAACCTTTTGGGTTGGTAGTACAGTTAGTGAGTAGATGAATCCAATGTGTCGAATATGGGAAAGCAAACACGTATGGAAACAAGTAAGACAACATGTACATACTAATCATACAGGCCATGATCATATGCCATTTGTCTCCAGGCTAAAGGATGAGGAGAATAAATGTCTCTGCCAGCAGACGAAGAGACAGAGGAGGATTCTAATGGAACTTCTCAGTTTTTGCATATTGTAATATTTACTATTTTTAAATTATGATAAGTTCAAATGTTTTGGGTTGAGACCATTTTGTATAAATACATAGATTGAAGACTTATTTTAGGTTGCTTCTTGCCGATTGTAATAGAGAAAAAAATCTGTATAGAGTATTAATACAAGTGCAGATAGAGATTCAAAGTTTTGTTCAAATATGGGTTATGTGTTTCTCTTGTCTTCCATTTCTCAACTTTTCTTTATATATTCCTGAATAAATGTTTGATTCCAATTTAGTGCAAGAACTACTCTAATCTTATTGTATCAGTAATTTATTGAGTAAGCATCTTTTCCTTTGCATTTACTGTGAGTAAATTAAGACCTTCTTGTTGTGTGGGTTACTATATTTTATGTTTTATTCAAGGTTATACTAATATATTTTATTCTACTGCTGTTACAGGAAAATCCCCCTGTGGACATGTGAGCTTCCTCTTGGATCTAGACCCCTATAACAAAGACAGAAAGGTGCTAAATTTGGTCACTGAAATCCCTTTAAACCTAGCTAAACTAATCTATAGAGAAGAGGAAGAAGATGTACCTATTTACAATGTTTGTCCTCACCAAGTTCCAAGTTGAGATCTAATCCACAAGCTCTTCAACAAGTCCTACAATCCAATCAAAGACTAAGCATGCTTCCTATTCTACTACGATTAGTCTGAAACTAGATCTATCCATTAAAGACAAGTTCATGTAGGTATACAAAATCTTGAAGGAAACAAGCCAATCACATGTATTAATGAGAACTCAATAGAGATACTTACAGACCTATGATGCAGATGCAACAACCTCACCAAGCTCTTCTTGTCCAACCACTTGCTCAAATGATCCACAGAAAAAATGACTATGCTTCACTGATTATCTCCCTTATGATATCATAAGTTTGATGCCTTCAATTTCCTTCTTCCTTATGAGATCATAAGTTAGGTATCTCTCAATTTCTCCATCTATTTCACCATGAGAATGCCTCCTTATATAATCTTGGAGAGACCCAGCCACCTTAGAGATTCTTCGGATAGGTTGAGGATCCTTCTCCATAAGTTGTGAATCTTCCCTAAGATCTATCCTTGACCTAAGATTCAAATCCAACCAATTCCAGAGATGAGGGGGATTTTTCCCTGATTTTCCTCAACAGCCCAAGATTTCCTCAAACAACCCAACGTTCCCCTAGAATGGGGCATAGAGTGTTTCAAGGCTCCCCCAAAGGAGGGAAAGGAGCACTAGCACTCCCTGACAGTGGGTAGGGAAGCGCTTCCCAAAATTTCCTCAAAACATCCTAGCCCTCCCCCAGAAGGGTGCACAGAGTGCTGGAACGCTCCCCCAAAGAAGGTCAAGGAGTGTTGCACTCCCTGACAGTGGGTAGGGGAGCGATGACCTTCAAAATTCATTTTTAAGTGGTTTTTTCATGGAAAAATCTTTGTACTCTTCAACAAATGATTTCTTATTCTTTAACCAATATCTGAGGGTGTCTTCAAGTGTTCCTTGTGATTTCGTTCAAGAAATGACATGGGCAATATGACTGTATGATGTCTGCAACAATTGCAAAACTTGTGGCCAAAATGCGACACTTGCGACACTTGTAATGACGAAAATAGGTCATCATTGAAATGAGTAATTTTTATGTGTAATATATTTTCCCCTAAAGTGCGAAGTTAGAAGACAAAAACTGATGACTGAATTACTTTGTAGACTTTTTTGAGCAAGGTTATGGACTCAGAGAACCTGACAGAAGCTACACAGAACCATCAAACAATCATTATGACATGTTTGAAACCCAAGGAAAGCATACCTATGCTTGAGTGATAAAGACTTTCAAGGTATGACCGCCATAAGATACATTGTGGATCCATAATTATATTAACAAAAAGTATAGCTACGAAAGATACAATGTGGATCTATACTTCCATGACATGAATGAATCGTAGCCATGAAAAATACACAGTGGATCTATGAGATGACAAGACATAGCCACATACCAATACAAAGTGGATCTATGTGACAATATATGTGTCAATATTAAGGAGAAACTCCGTTGCAACCTGGGCAAAGTGCATAACTAAGTGATTACTCAACCTAGGGTATTCCCACTGATCCCGATGTAGTACGAATCTAACCATGTGAATATATGTCCCGATGTCGAACATGGAAGAAACCACTTGATTAACGGTCAATGAGGTAAATCGTTAACAAGTGCGAGGGAAATCACCATTGATGTTAGTGATTCCCAAGGTACCCTAGTACATTCCAATGAATGTGAATAGATGATTTGAACTCGAACATCTGTGGAATCATATGATCAGGGGTCAATTATGTAAACCCACTGTGGGAAGTGAGGAGGCCTGCCATTGAGGCATGCAGGTCCCAAGGTACTAACTGGTTTCTAAGTCTAGTTCTCGGATAATGTGTTGAAGTCGACAGGAACAAACTCATCGCAAGAGGGCCTTGATGTATCCCCCATCAACGACACGAAGCTGAAACAAAGATGTAAATTGGTAGATCAAATGAACATGGACTGACACGGGTATTGAAACAATATATTTGTGATGGCTGACTCTCGAGGTAGATACTTCCCTTGAACACTGAGGCACAACAACAAAAACATGACATGGAACAAAACATGATGATGCAGTGGATACTGTGACTTTCATCGGGTGACCCAAAAGAGTAAAGAAACTCAGAGGATTGGTTCAGTGCAGAGGTTTAGTGGATTAAAATGTATGGAAATACAAAGTGCCGTGTTCAAGGGAGACCGTAAGAGTGACCTGTAATGTTCCCAAAAGTTGCTTGGCTTGCTTCATTCAATTTTTTCCCCCATCCAGATAGACGAGTACCTCTTTTTGACTTAATGAGCTCTAGGAGGATAACACATGCTTGATACAACTCACCTTTGGTAAGTCCCTCTTCCTTTGTTTAATGAACTAGAAGAAGTAAGGGTTTGGTCCCATATGGGCCCTTCAATGTATGATTTTTTTAACGAGTCCATAGAAGGTAAACTCGGTGATTTTTCATGTTTAGAGAGTCTGAAAAGAACTTAAAGATGACTCCAGGGTTGTTCTTTTTCATAATTTTAGTCTCGCAAGGTTGAAAAAGAGATAAACTACCACTCAGAATATGCACTTTCAAACCTTTTAACGGGTGTGAAAGGAAGCAAGATCACTCGCCAATCTTTTCATGTTTAGAGAGTCTAAAAAGATCTTAAAGGAGACTTTAGAGGGTTCGTTTTTTTTATAACCTTTATGAGTCTGAAAAAGTGATAAAAGTCTACTCGGTTACATTCTCATGTATTTTCAAGCGAGAGAAAGAAGAAATACTAAGCTCAGTATTGGTTTCATTTTTACACAAGCTTGAAACAAAATTAAACTATGCTTGTAAATTCCCAAAGGTTGGGATACCCATGGATGGTCGGTACTATTCCCCCAGCTTGAAAATCTAGTGGCATAACTCCAGAAAGATAATCAAAGGCTGGAGACATGCCCCCCAAGATTCAAATCATTCACCGACTGTGAGGTTGTCATCAATTTATGTACTAGATGGAGAAAAAGGATATAGGTAGATGAAATGAAGGTTCAAACACGAGACCTAATGAAAGACTCGACTCAAAGGGAGATGTGACTGTTTCATTTTTTAATGAGATTGTCACAGGAAAATAACTATGCTCAAGACTCCGGGCTCAATCCCCAAATCTATGTTTCATTTTTTAACGAGCTTGCTATAGAGAGAAAAAACTATGCGCATGACCTCTGTTTCATTTTTTAACAAGCTTGCCACAGAGAAGAGAAACTATGCTCGTGATCTATGTTTCATTTTTTAATGAGCTTGCCACAGAGATGAAAACTATGCTCGTGACTTCTGTTTCATTTTTTAACTAGCTTTCCATAGAGAATAGAAACTCTGCTCGTGGAATCTTCTTGATCATTGGCTTCCAAGAGGATAACGCTATGGAAGGACACCATGTCAAGGGACAAAACTCGGTCATGGCTTCCAAGACATCTTCACTGGATGGAAGAAGAATGCTCCAGAAGGAACACATGTCGAGGGTCTCTTCAGGGGTAAGGAGATCAGGCTCCAATAGCCCTACTGAAGAGATGACCATTTCAACTACTGGATCTAAGTCATCAGAAGTTGAAGTCATGGGAGACAATGCCACATAATTGACCCATGGCAGGGGTGATATCGACTGCATATAAGAACCATGTAGGGAGGTCATTGGGTTGATGGTCAAGTCAGGGCCAATAAATGAAAGTTGATCAATAGTCACCATTCTTCCATTGTGCAGGAAAGATATCACACGAAAAAGAGTGGACAAAATAGCTTTCATGGCATAGACATAATCTCGCCCAAGGAGTAAATCAAAATGAAAGGGGTCTTGGACTACCATAACATCAATAAAGTCAGTTTTCCCTCCCAAAGTTATGGGAAAATGGGGAAGGATCCCTAAAGGGTGACTGGTTATTCTATTAAAATCAAACAAAGTCTGGGTAACCGACACAAGCTGAGGATAACCCAAAGATTACCAAGAAATAGAAAAAAAAAATACTAACGGATGAACCTTCATCTATCAACGCATGAGGAACGTCTCGACCACAAACTTGTATTGTAATATTGAAAGGAATGTGAGAGGGAAGATGAGGTATAGTTAGCACACCCTAATAAAAAAGGATGGCCTCATTACTTGGAGGGGGTTTCATGGGAAAAGGAGGAATTCCCCCTAGTACGGTATATTCTGTATCAACGAGAAAAACATGGGCATAATTGGGTTTACTCTCTAGCGAGAGAGTAGGATCGAAAAATGATGAGATCAGATCGACCACTTTGGTTTCATTCTCCAAGGGGAGAATGGGGTCAACTGGTGGAAACAGATCGACCGCTTGGGTTGCACTCTCTAACGGGAGAGTGGGATAGACCAAAGATGGGATCGGATCAACCACTTTGTCAACTGATTCAACTAAGGACGTGACTAGATTGATGACATGATCAACCAAACTGACCGATGAAGGGACCAGAGCAACCACTTTGACACTCATCAGAGGAGGAGTGAGATTGACCACGTTGGAACTCTTCATATGAAGGGTGGGACTGACCAATGTCGGTAGTAGATCAGTCACTTAGGTTTCACTTTTCAGATGAAAAGTGGGGCTGATCGATGACCGAACTTGATCAACTACTTTGGTTAGTGGTTCAACCAAGGATGAAATTAGATTGACCACCTGATCAACCAGATTGACTAGGGATGGAACCAGATTGACCATTCCATCAACTAACGATGGGTTGGGGGAAATATTACGATAACCAGTTGGAATTTGAAGATTTTCCAAAAGAGAAGAAGCTTCACCCATACGAGGACAAAGGTGATAATAATGATCACCTTTGCATAACATACAAGGAAATTTGACAATTGTATTCTTCTTACCAACCTTAACGTCACTAGTTGACAGGGAATCACTATCATGCCTAGCAGAGGCTGATGATGTGGAGGACCACATTTCTAATACTTTGGGAAGACCAGGGCAATCCATCAGAAAGTGGTCACCCTTACAAAGACTGCAAGGGAATTTGGGTTTCATATTCTTCGTTGGAATCTTGTCAACCTCATCAACACTCCTAATACAATGAATAGTAGCTGGTTTCTTGGATCCAACATTTGATATGGTTGGAGGCTTGGTCCTTTTCGAGTTACTCTTCTTCTTCTCTTTCCATTTCTTCCTCTTCTTATCAACCTGGCTACTTGCTTTAGAGATTTCACTAGGCGAAGAAGGAGAAAGGGAAGGAGATTTAATGGGTGAAGAAGGCGAAAATTTGACATGAGGTTGATGTGTGGGTGGTGTACTTACATTTATGTAGTTGAAGCACTGGGAGGATTTGATATCATCGGAGTGGGGAACAACCAAACCGATAATCCGATGGTGAGTCCTGGAAGACTCAGTGTGGCAATGTACGAAGAACCAATGTTTCCAAAAGAAGGAAAGGTGTAAGATTCCCCAGGACAAAGGGTTCCTACATTGGTACTGCCATTAGTTGATTCCATTAACACTGACTCAAACTAAGGTCCACTAAGTAAAACAAACAAAACATGTTATGAATCTAAGAAGTAAAAAATCAAACAAAAATTCCCACGATGAAACCACTAGTTTGTGATGAAATCCAACGTCGCGAGATCAAAATAAGAAGGGGCAGGGATAGAGCGGGTGGATAAGTTACGTTGGCGACTTGCTTAATGGACTTACGCCTTGGTGCAAGCTTCCACGCAGTAATTGTGGATTTACCCTCCAAGGATCCCGAGTGAGTTTGACCAACGTTTGTTCTAGGTACAATGATACTTCCCTTCACCATCACCTTGTGTAAGACCTTAAAGATTATGGCTACTAAGGTCACCAACTCGCAGTTAGACCCTGGGGGGGTATAGTAGACAGTCCAATCCAAACGTATGGGAAATATAACAAGTCCAAAATCCTTCGAGAGAACTAAGGATAGGTGGACCGATAGAACTCCAAAGGGCCCCAAACAGATTCATAATTCATGAAGCACCGAGACCAAATGAAGATAGTTGAGCCTCAAGAAGAACCCCCAATATACAATCTGACTACTATGAATGGTTGAACCACAGAGGGATAATATCCATAACTCTCCCGAACGCAACCTCATGTGTAACCCCTATGTGAGAGGGGGATCCCAGTAAGCTTAAATGAAAATCGGATTTGCTCTCCCTATCGCAAGATGCTAAGTTTGTTTGACAACTTTGGAAAATTATCCTTTCAACCTATTCCAAATCCCTATACCTTAAGCTAATGTAGGTTTTATAATAGAAAAAATGTCTAATAAATTTTAGTTTAGCACTTGATTTTAAGGACGTTGTTTACTCAGAGGTGTATGAGAGTGAAAAATGATGATATTATGACTTAATTCCCAAAACATGCATAAGAAATGATAAACAATCTTTTCTTTCAATGAATGTTCATTTAAGGGAGGGAGAATGGATTTTCCTTTCACTTTCAAACACTAATATGCAATGAACTCATGCAATTGTTCTCAATCAAGAATCCAATACAATGCTAAAATGTTCAGAAATTGGTTGCAATATCCAAAAACCAAACATGAAAAAATATCTTATTGTTTATATGTGACTGATAATCAGTTTGATGTAAAGATTCCTATGTTAATCAGACTTCAAGATCTGTGATATTTAAGAAATCGGAAGAAAACTTCACATAAAAATAAACACACCCTCGTTGTGATAAAAAAAGAAACAAGAAGAAAACCAAATTCAAACAGAAGGAAATGCTTGGAGAAGAGACCTCAAATATCAAAAATGAAATAGTGAATAGATCTTTTAATTTCCTTACAACATATTTCATTCAGTTAGACAAATGAGAAGAAAAAGTATATCGAATCCAAACTCAGGGAAGAAGAGTGACTCAAAGAAAGAAAAATAGATGTCAAAAATCCAAACAAAACATTATCAATCCTTAGAAATCAAATAGTTGGAGGCTAAACAAGGACACATTGAGATGGTAATAACCCTGAGTAGATGAAAGAGAAAAAACTAGACTCAGAGATCAACTCCCAAAAGTTTTTTAGCAGAAAAAACCAGTGCTCTAGTGTCAAGGGTACCATAGCATTGTAACGCTCTGTGGGAGCCTGCAAGGGAGTGCCAACACTCTAGTTTTAGAGGCAGGGGAGTGCCGACCTCTCAAAACTCAAAACAATTGCCCAGAAATAAATAAATAAAAACCTCAGGAAAATCCAGAAATTGAGTGTGTATGGGATGAATCCAAGAGCCAACAACACATATAAAAATCAGAAACACGGCTTGAATAAGGTCTAAAGGTGAGAAAACTCCAAAAACAAGACCAAGGAAGGAAACCAAAACTGAAAGGTTGTTCCCCAGTGGAGTCGCCAATTTTTGTTACAGGAAAATCTCGCTGCGGACAGGTGAACTTCCTCTTGGATATAGACCCCTATAACCAAGACATAAAGGTGATAACTTTGGTCATTGGCATCCCTTTAAACCTAGATAAACTAATCTATAGAGAAGAGGAAGAATATGTACCTTTTTATGATGTTTTTCCTAACCCATTTCCAAGTTGAGCCCTGATCCACAAGCTCTTCAACAGGTCCTGCAATCCAATAAAAATCAAAGCATGCTTCCTATTATACTACGATTAGTCTGAAACTAGATCTATCCATTAAAGACGAGTTCATGTGGGTATACACAATCTTGAAGGAAATAGGCCAAGCACATGTATTAATGAGAACTCAATAGAGATACTTACAGACCTTTGATGCAGATGCAACAACCTCACCAAGCTCTCCTTCTCCAACCCCTCACTCAAATGATCCACAAACAAAATGAATATGCTTCACTGATTATCTCCCTTATGAGATCATAAGTTTGATGCCTTCAATGTCCTACTTCCTTATGAGATCATAAGTTAGGTATCTCTCAATTTCTCCATCTATTTCATAATGATAAGGCCTCCTTATATAATCTTGGAGAGACCCAAACACCTTAGAGATTCTTGGGATAGGTTGAGGATCCTTCTCCATCATTTGTGGATCTTCCCTAAGATCCAACCTTGACCTCAGATTCGAATCCAACCAATTCCAGAGATGAGGGGGATTTTTCCCTGATTTTACTCAACAGCCCAAGATTTCCTCAAACAGCCCAACGCTCCCCCAGAATGGGGCATAGAGTGTTGTAACTCTCCCCCAAAGGAGGTCAAGGAGCACTGGCACTCCCTGACAGTGGGTAGGGAAGCACTGCCCAAAATTTCCTAAAAAAATCCCAGCGCTCCCCCAGAAGGGTGCACAAAGTGCTGGAATGCTCCCCCAAAGAAGGTCAAGGAGCGCTGGCACTCCCTGACAGTTGGTAGGGGAGTGTTGGCCTTCAAAATTCATTTTTAAGTGGTTTTTTTCATGGAAAAATATTTGTACTCTTCATCAAATGATTTCTTCTTCTTTTACTAGTCTCTGAGGGTGTCTTCAAGTGTTCCTTACGATCTCGTTTGAGACACGACATGGTCAAGATGACTGTATGATGTCTGCGACACTTGCAACACTTGTGGCCAAAATGCGACACTTGCAACACTTGTAATGACGAAAATAGGTCATCATTGAAATGAGTAATTTTGATGTGTAACAACTACAACAAGGCGATACTCTTCTATAATTGATACCTTTCTTTGTTTCGCAGTTTTTTTATTTTCCTTCACACCATTCGATAGTTCGATTTTGACTCATATACAAAATATGGCCTCTGTGCTACTACACTATTAATTTTAGTTAAGGAGTTTTTCTCATATAACTAAGGTATAAAAAGAACTTTTAAACACACTCTCATAAACTTTCCTAATTCCTGACATTATCCTTTGAGCCTTAAGTTTAATCTCAGGACCAACGTTGTTTTGGCGTCGTTTCCGGGGATGGAGAAACAAAGTTATTTTTCCCTCGGAAAACAACTGTTGGCCCTTGACCAAGTTTTGAGGATTCTTGGTCACGTTTGACCTAATTTTATGACTTTGACAGGCTATCGAAGGCGGAGCACAAGACAAAGCAGAGATCACAGGATCTCATCCCCTTTTAAGGCCCTTTTCTGGATTTGGGATTATGTAATGGGCATGGGATGTCGACCCATGGGTTTACCCATGTTTAGGCCTATTTTGTAATGTATAAATAAGTAGCTAGGTGATGTAAGAAGAAGAGACCTAGTAGGTCGGTGTGCTAAGTGCTAGAGTTTGATCTATGCGATCAAGAGTTGTAAGTGATTTGTGCATACTGTGTGAGGCTTGCAAGGCTAGTGCAAGTAATTTGTAAGAGACCGTGTGAAGGATTGGTGTTGTACCCTAGCTAGAAGAAGGAGGATATGGTAGAGTGCGTGCAGATCTCTTGTCTTCTATGGAGTAGAACTTGGATGCTAGGTGCCTGTAAGAATCTTGACCAAATATAATAAAGAAGAGAAGAGTTGGTGGACGTATCCCTAGGGTGGGTATGAACCACATACATGATGTGTTTCTATGCTTTGTACGATGTATTGATGTGTTTACTTGCTTAGTGATTTAATATAGATGAATGATCTATTGATGCTTAGTGATTAATAATATGGATGGATATTAGATCTGACTTATGTACATATTCTTAGTGCTTAAATACCTTAGATATGAATGAATAATGTGATACTCTGTAATTAGGGTTTAACTTTGTTGTAACTAAGACTGGATATTGATGAATGTTAACTGTTGAGTGATCTATTAAGTGTTAGAATCATAGATCTGTATTCCAGCTAAGGTTGCAGACATCTGAGTCCTGTAACAACCCCTACCTCTACCTTGGGTGAGACTTCATCTATTTCACAGGTGTTGCCGAAAGGGCCGGTAGTTAGGGTTTTGTTGGTGCGTTGTTGTAGTGTTGAACCCTGGATATGGCCTTGTTCCAAAAAATGGTTCCATTTCTGGGACCTGAAATTGTGATTGTTGGGAACTGAGGAAGAAGAATATTTGTGCGAATATCCAACCTGGAACTATGATTGTTGGGAGCTGAGGAAAAATAAGCTTTGTGCGAAGATATGAACTGAAAAAGAGAAAATCTCCGTGCATAGAACTATTGCCCTAATACGCAACACTACTTGATCTGTGGAGCTCTGTGCGAAGAGGAAGGGTTAGATATGAAGAAAATAGGTGTTAGGGTCCTAACCTGCACATAGGTGGATTAATATATTCGGATGTAATAAAGGTCAATATTAATAAGGCCTTTCAATAAAATAGAATAAGGCGGATGTAAGAAGACCTAATAGAAGCTTCCACTTCTAGAAGGATATTCCTCTAGATGCTTCTCTTGATATACATATTTAGTATAAATAAGGGTCGAGGGTATGAAAACCCTAGCTTGGAGATTATTGTAACAGAGCGCTGCTCAATTGGAGGTTGCCCCCTCGAAGAGGCCTATGAACATTGCTTTCTGAATCAAAGTGTTATTTCTGTTGTTGTTCTTATATCATTTATGTGTTATTGTGGAGATTATGCTGGATATATTACTTTTATTCTGCCATTTCTAGCATTTTATTTTTGTTCTGCATATTTATTATATCTGGTATCTTGCAAGTGGTATCATAGAAATTTCCTTGGCAGAAATTGTCGAATTTTTTTTTCCAGGGTAGAGACGTATTTTGGTGTCTTTAAACCACATAGATCTATCGTTACATGCATAAACCCGTGGTTGAGGGATTCATACACGCAGGAAATACAAGTGGTTCTTAAGCACACATCTGTTGGCCACCCTTGTAACCCATGTTGGTACCCCTTCGAGTGGTAGCGCATCAGACAACACCTGTGTACGGATCAACCTAGATTTCCTGAAGCCCTCTTTAGATAAGCTGGACTGCTATAGTTTCACCGAGAACAACACTCGAGAAGATACTCTCTAGTACCTGGGTAATCGGGTAGTACGGCTAAGGGTACGGTCTATCCTCCTTAGTTAGTGCCCTGAGATATTGGGTCGAGTACTACTGTTGGACCCCACACGTATATCAAAGAGCTATAGCATAGGGAAAACCCTTGTCTGTAGAACCCTTGAATACCTAACCCTTGGGGGACATAAACATAAACGAATTAAAAACAGACCAGATCTATTGCCACACAACTGTGTTCAGGTTACCAAGTAAATACACATCTCTTTCTGGTTAATCATTTGGGGATTTCATCACTGCAGTATTCTTCAGACTGGAGTATAAATCCGCAGGTATTTTTCCCATATCATGGGAAAAATGATATGGATGAAACTGATAAGGGCGAAGAGATGAATCCAATGGAATAGGTCTCAAATAATGGTGAAAAAATTTCCAATGGTGTTGGGTGCAGACTGGCTAAGAACTTTGGGTCCCATTCTCACGTATTTTAAGGCCTTAACCATGCAATTCAACCATGAAGGCCACCAATATAAATTCCAAGGCATCATTGTTGGTTCACCTGAGGTCATTAGTTCCCATCGCATGGAAAAGCTGCTCAAAAAAGGTCATTCTGGTGTCATTGCCCAACTCCATGCCATTCAAGCAACAGAAATACCCTCGGTGCCGCATGACCTCCAAGATCTCCTTTCTAAACATCAAATGGTATTTTACACTCCCCAAGGCCTCCCTCCTTTCCATGGTGTTCATGATCATTCCATTCCCCTTGTACTCGGAAGCCGTCCTCCCAATATCCGTCCATATCGCCACCCCTTCTCACAAAAAAATGAAATTGAGAAAATGGTCCAGGAACTCCTTAATGCAGGCGTTATTTGTCCTAGTACGAGCCCTTACTCTTCTCCTGTAGTCATGGTCCTGAAGAAAGAAGGTTCTTGGAGAATGTGTCCTGACTTTCGTGCCCTCAACAAACTGACCATTAAAGAAAAATTTCCCATTCCTGTCATTGATGACCTCCTGGATGAATTGAGTGGCACCCAATTCTTTACTAAACTTGATCTTCGCTCGGGCTATCACCAGATATGCATGAAAGAGGCAGACATTCTCAAGATGACCTTTCTCACTCATTAGGGCCACTATGATTTTTTGGTCATGCCCTTTGGCTTGTGTAATGCTCCCTCCACCTTCCAAATCCTCATGAATCATGTCTTTCGTCCCTTTCTCCATAATTTTGTCTTACTTTTCTTTGATGATATCCTCATCTATAGAAAAACCTGGACTGACCATCTTACTCATGTGGATCAAGTTCTTCATCTCCTCTCCCAGTACCAACTTTTCCTGAAACAGTCTAAATGTGCTTTGGGTGCCTCAGAAGTAGAATACTTGGGTCATCTGGTTGGCAAGGATGGTGTCAGGGTGGATCCAAAAAATATTGAAGCTATGAAAGATTGGCCACACCCAAAGACTCTCAAAATCTTGCATGGATTTATGGGATTAATAGGGTATTATCGCAAGTTTGTTAAGAACTATGGAAATATTGCAGCACCTCTCACTGCTCTCCTAAAAAGGAACTCTTTCACTTGGACTCTAGCCACTGCTCAAGCTTTTCAAACCTTGAAGATGACCATATGCACCACTCCGGTTCCATCCCTTCCTGATTTCACAAAGACCTTTGTGTTGGAATGTCATGCCTCAGGGAAAGGAATCAACATTATCCTTATGCAAGAGGGTCGACCTTTGGCCTTCACTAGCAAGCAACTGTCTGAAAGGAATCTGGGCAAACCCATTTATGAAAAGGAAATGTTGGCTATTCTGCATGCCGTTGAGTTGTGGTGCCCTTATCTCTTGGGGTACCACTTCCAAATCAAGACCGACCATCAAAGCCTCAAGTACTTTCTGGAACAACACATTTACTCCTAGGAGCAACAAAAATGGGTGACTAATCTCTTTGGTTATGATTATGAGATCATTTACAAAAAGGGAAAAGACAATGTAGTGGTAGATGCATTGTCCCAAAAATATGAAGAAGAAGGATCCCTTTTTGCTATTTCCTTCATTGTACCCGATTGGCTCCAAGCTGTGTGCCAGGAATGGCTTCAAGACCCCAAAAGTTTGCATCTGATCCAAAAATTGCAGAGAAAGGCTCTGGCTCCCCTAGGGTACTCTTGGCTCCAGGATGAGCTTCGATACAAAGGCCATTTGTATTTAAGTAAACAATCAAAGCTTAAATCCACGGTACTTTATGAGCTTCATGCTACACCCACAACGGGGCACTCAGGGTTCACCAAAATATATGACATAGTCAAATGTTCTTTTTTATGGGATGGTATGAAACAGGACATTTGTAATTTTGTAGTTGAATGTGAGGTGCGTCAATGCAACAAGGGAGAAACAGTCAAATCTCCAGGCACACTATAACCGCTTACGATTCCACCGGCTATTTGGAAGGATATCTCTATGGACTTTATTACCGGCTTACCCAAATCAGGGAATAAATCAGTCATAATGGTGGTTGTGGATCGCCTTTCCAAGTATTCTCATTTCTACGCTCTTCAACACCCATTTACTGCATCCACGGTGGCTCAAATTTTCATGGACCAGGTCTTCAAGCTTCATGGCATGACACACTCTATTGTTTCTGATCATGACCCAACTTTCACAAGCAATTTTTGGCAAGAACTGTTTAAGCTCCAGGGCACCCAATTGCATCTCAGCACAACTTATCATCCCCAAACTGATGGTCAAACGAAAGTTGTCAACAAGTGTTTGGAAACATATCTGAGGTGTTTTGCTTCTGAAAAACAACATCACTGGGTTCAATGGCTACCCCTAGCCAAATGGTGGTACAACACTTCCTACCATACAGCTACTCGCATGACTCCTTTTGAAGTAGTATATGGATAGAAGCCACCTTCAATTCTCTCATACTTACCAGGTACCTCGAAGGTCCAGGCGGTTGACCAAACACTTACAGTTCAAGAGGATATTCTTCGTACCCTTAAACATAACTTGGTCATGGAACAAAATCACATGAAGCAATAAGTATATCAAGGTCGCTCTGAACGTCAATTTGGAGAAGGGGATCAGGGGTTTCTGCGACTGCAACCATACAAGCAAACTTATCTCAAGGCCGAGCATTGTCAGAAGCTAGCACCCAAATTTTATTATCCTTATACAGTTCTCAAATGTGTGGGACAAGTCGCATATCAATTAGCTCTGCCTAGTCAGTCGAAGCTACATCCAGTTTTCCATGTTTCATGCTTAAAGAAGGTGATTGGAACTCGGTGCCAAATTCAAACCAACCTTCCTGAGTTAGCTGAAGAAGGATCCATTTGGCTACAAACATAAGCAGTTTTGGACCAGCGTGATCGTCGCTTGCATCATCAAACCATCAGGGAAGTGCTAGTCCAGTGGAAAGATACAAATCCAGCAGATGCCACTTGGGAACCAACTACCATTCTACAACAATTTCCTCATCTCAAGCCTTGAGGACAAGGTTGTTTTTAAGGGGGCAGACATGTTAGGGTCCTAACCCGCACATAGGTAGATTCATATATTCAGATGTAATAAAGGTCAATATTAATAAGGCTTTTTAATAAAATATAATAAGGAAGATGTAAGAAGACATAATAGAAGATTCCGCTTCTAGAAGGATCTTCCTCTATGTTGGAAATTTTTAACAGGTAGCATATGCTTGTCATTGATGGAAAGTACAACAATGAAGATTGCATGGGTATAGGAAGAATGTAAAAAGGATTGTTGGCATGTTCTACAGGCAGCATAGAATTGTCATTGATGGAAAGTACAGTAGTGATGATGGTGTGAGTACAACAACGATGATCAACAAGCAAAGAGAAGATAAGTCCAGGAAGATCGAATGATTGAAGGCCCGAGAAGCATTTCTGATCGTTGGATCCCATCAAAAATTCCCGACAGCATGAGGGCCGTCAGATATGAAGAAAGACAAGAAGAGGGCGTTGAAGAGGAGAATATATCTCAGGCGTCAGATCTGAGCGCAGGGTCCGACCACCGTTGGATCGAGGAAAGCCTGCACGGTGTTTAAAGTGCAAGGAGAAAAGGGGCTCACAAAATCTCGAAAGCAGGAGGACCGTCCATCTCGAGGACAAATATGGACATTGATCCTAGTCCTTGTCAGAGTTTCGGGGATCGAGAGTTGGACATGTCAAAGTTTATTGACATCAGGAACCCCAAAATCGCGATGTGTTAAATCCCGACTGAACCTGAGCCATCAACTCAAGATCACATCTGGACCGTCGACCCAACTCACGTCAGCAGACCATGTCAGCTAGGGACACGTGGCACAATCAAGTAATGACAAGTGTCAGACTGATTCAACATTTCAGGCACATGTAAGTCATGAATCAGAGTGACACGTGGCAGTATTCAACACGTGTCAATCCTCGTATGACGTCAGCAGATGGACACCTTGTCAGGGTTTCGAGGATTGCAAGTTGAAGTTTTCAAAGAACATTGACATCAAGAATCTTGATTTCGCGATATGAAAAATCGCGATTTAATCGCAGCCGCTGAATAGAGATTAGATCTGGACCGTTGATTTAACTCCTTGTCGGAGTTTCATGAATCGGGACTTTGAAGTGACAAAAACACTTGACAACAAGAATGCCGATTTCACGATTTGCGATATCGCGATGCAATCGTAGCCAATGAATTGAGAATGAATCTAGACCGTTCATTATAGCTCTTATCGGAGTTTCATGAATTGCGACATGGAGAGGCAAAGAAAACAATGCAACAATCACGATATGAGAAATTGCGATTCAATCGCAACCGTTGGATCAAGAGGACGCGTGGCGAAAGATCAGAGCACCATAAAGCTCCTTCTCGGAGTTTCGCCTATCGCAACTTGGAGTGACGGGAAGCTCCATCTAAGGATCAGCGAGATGCAAGATCACGAAAAGATCCTGACCGTCAATACACCAAAAAACATGGACCGTTGATCTAAGATCATTTTTCGAAGTTTCGATTATCGCGACTTGGAGTGACAAGAACCTCTATCGAAGGAATCGCGAGATGCGAATTGACGATGAGATCTGGACCATAGAATCATCGAGATCATGGACCGTTCATCTCAGCTCCATCTTGGAGTTTCGCGAATTGCAACTTGGAGAGTCGACATGCCTCATCTACAGATTCACGAAACACAAATTCACGAAAAGCACTTTAAGCATAAGCGCTTGGTCATGTCCATGGTCATATAGAGGAAGGAGCTAGCACATAAAAGCTCTATATCGAAGCTTTGGAGATCGTGACATGAAGTGTCGAGACACTTGGGCACATGAATGCCAAAATTCTGAAACCCAATTTAAAGGCAAGATTAATAAAGCTCATCCAACGACGCAGATAAACCTGAAGGAGATCTGAGGGCTACTAATGCATGACACAGTGAAACTTCCAGAAACCATTGATGGCGTCTGCCAAAGAATTCGAAGAGACCTCTGTGTGATCACGAGAGGAGATGAAGAGTCTCCAAGTTTCATCCAGTGAAGGAAGACTATTCTTAGAAGAGATTGACAGATGGATGAGCGTTCAAGCCTATAGCTGAAACAGAGAGGGTGAGCTCAAGAAGACAAGGAGTCTCAACTGCCAGAGAGGCTGAGGAATCTCAGCATAACACCCAGTGATGTTGAACGCATGGGAAAACCACCAGAGAAGCTGAAGAGTTACCATGATGATTAGGCAGAGCACTCGAGAGGTGGAGGATATCAGCGCGGTGTGAGTATGCAGAGGCATTGCGCACATTGCATGCACAAGGTGCACAAATGCTATAAGTACACGGTACAGAGAAGAGATGAGGTTGCTGTTGTTGTTGGAGGTTGCTGTGGTAGTTGTTGGTGAAGGTGATTCATGTGTGAAGAATGAGGAGAGTGCAACAGCTGAATTGTACAAAAGAGGAACTGTGGAGTTAATGGACATGGCGCACAGAGCATAAAAGAAGAAGATCAGACAACGCAAGTCATGTGTGCAGAAAGGAAGTGAGGCAAACAGAGAAAGAAATGGAGTAGAACAGTGATGAGTCTGGTAAGCCATTGTTGAACATTATATCACTGTAATAAGTTTCAATAGCAAAGATTTATATTTCAGGGTGGTTGGGAGGATCTAGGGAGGACTGGTGTCCTCAGAGGTTCAAGTGGGTGCTTGAACATAGGGAGTTGTAGCTTCCATCTGGTTGCAGCCAGAGAAACCAGGGTGGCAGGGTGGTGCAAGGGAGAACTCTTGTTCTCTGTTATACAGGTTGGTGCCT
>ML829358.1:65275-76243 GCA_009831015.1 Picea engelmannii | reverse complement strand
TGGTCAGAAAACCAAAGATTGTTCTGACTAGCACAAGAGTGGATGATTTGCCAGAAGAAGTTTAGGAATTGCTGGAAGAGTTCGTTGATATAGTAGTGGACGAATTACCTCATTTGTTTCCACCGATCAGAAGTGTGAGTCACCATATTGATCTCATACAAGGAGCTAGTTTTCCAAATAAATCCACGTACAGATTTATGCCGCAAGAGAATGAAGAGGTAAAAAGACAAGTCCAGGAGTTGTTGGACAAAGGCTTGGTCAGGGAAAGCTTGAGTCTGTGTACTGTTCCAACAATACTCAGTCCGAAGAAAGACGGAGGCTGGAGGATGTGCACTGATTCAAGAGCCATTAACAAGATAACCATCAGGTACATATTTCCATTGTCGAGGATGGATGATCTGATGGATTGCTTGAGTGGAGCAAAGTATTTTTCAAAGGTTGATTTGAAAAGTGGTTATCATCAGATTCTCATGAGGGAAGGTGATGAGTGGAAGACAACATTCAAAACAAATGAAGGGTTGTATGAATGGCTTGTTATGTCATTTGTCTTAGCAAATGTGCCAAGTAACTTCATGAGGTTGATGAACGAAGTCCTAAAGGAGTTCATCGGAAAACTTGTCATTGTGTATTTAGATGACATATTGATCTACAGTAAAACAGTAGCGGAGCATCTGAAGCATTTGGCTACGGCGATGAAAAGATTACAGCAAGAGAAGTTGCTCATAAACATGAAGAAATCCTCATTCATGAAGACAGAGCTCATTTACTTGGGATTTGTTATTTCTGCAGATGAGTTGAGGATGGACCCAGATAAGGTGGAAGTGATCAAGAATTGGCCATCACCGAAGAGCATATTTGAGGTGAGAAGTTTTCACGGGTTAGCTAGTTTCTACCGGAAGTTCATCAGAAATTTTAATGGGATTAGTGCAGCAATGATGGATACAGTGAAGAAAAGACATAAATCTTTTCACTGGATAGAAGAGGCTGAGAAGAGTTTTAACCTATTGAAAAGGAAAATTACGGAACAACCAATTCTAGTGTTTCCTAATTTTCAAAAGACATTTCAAGTAAAGTGCAATGCAAGTGGATTTGCGATTGGGGCAGTCTTGAGTCAGGAAGACAGGCCAATAGCATACTTCAGTGAGAAGCTGACTGAAATGAAAGTGAAATACTCCACTTATGATAAGGAGTTTTATGCTATTATTCAGGCATTGAAAAAATGGAGGCATTACTTGATCCCAAAAGAGTTTGTATTGTACAATGATAACCATGCATTGAAGTTTGTGACTCAACAGGAAAAGTTGAATCAAAAACATGTCAAATGGGTTGAATATATGCAAAATTTCACTTTTGTGATTAAACATATTTCTGGTACTGCTAACAAAGTTGTCGATGCTTTGAGGAGGAAGTGTTTGTTGTTGCAGGAGTTTAGAGTCAAAACATTGGGTTTTGATGATCTCAGGAACATGTACATTGATGATCAGGATTTTAAAGAAGCGTATGAAGCAGCTGAGAATCCAGTTCTCAGAGATAGAAGTCAATGGATAGAATACATGATCCAGGAAGGATTGTTTTTCAAAGGCAATCAACTGTGTATTCTGAAATGCTCCATGAGTGAGAATCTGTTGAAGGAAAAACAAAGTGGAGGATTGGAAGGACACTTTGGCCATGACAAGACGTTCACAAAGATGAATGAGTCATGTTTTTGGCCGAGAATGTGAGCATATTTCAAGAGATTCATGGACCGATGCAAAATTTTCCAGCATTCGAAGGGAAGAAAGAAGAATGCAGGGTTTTATCAACCATTGCCCATACCAGAAAGGTCGTGGGATGAAATTAGCATGGATTTCATATTGGGGTTGCAAAGAACACAAAGAGGTTGTGATTCAATATTTGTGGTGGTGGATAGATTTTCTAAGATGGAACACTTCATCCCATGTCAGAAAACAAGTGACACAACTCATGTTGCAAACCTGTTTTTCAAAGAGGTCATTCGACTTCATGGTTTGCCGAGGAGTATAGTTTCGGATCGAGACACCAAATTCATAGGGCATTTTTGGAGGACCTTATGGAAGAATCTAGGAACTAACTTGTTGTTTAATTCAACTTATCATCCTTAGACGGATGGGCAGACAGAAGTAGTGAACAAAAGTCTAGGAGACTTGCTGAGAATCTTGGTGATAGAGCACCATAGCCAGTGGGATAGTATATTACCGCAGGCAGAATTTGCATACAATGACTCAGTAAATTGGAGCACAGGCCAGAGTCCATTTCATATTGTTTATGGCATGCAGCCGAGAGGAATTTCTGAACTGATATCTTCAGAACAGACTGTGACTAGGAGCGCTAGTGTAGAATATTTCTCAGAGGCGATGAAAGAACTTCACAGCCAGGTGAAGGATCGATTACAAAATTCAAGTGAGGAGTATAAGCAAAGAGCCGATCAGCATAGAAGACAACTTCAGTTTGAATTTGGTGATTTAATTATGGCACATCTGAGAAAGGAAAGGTTCCCGAGAGGAACATATAATAAATTGAAGATGAAGAAAATCGGACCATGCAAGGTCTTGAAGAAATTTGGGTCAAATTCTTATGAGATAGAATTACCCGATGGGATCGGAATTTCTCTGATATTCAATGTCTCATATTTGTACCCATACAAAGCTAAGGAAGCAGGAACAAGTGATGAACAGTCAGAGGTTCAGTGGAAAAATCAGATTCCAATTACAGAGAAGCCACAAATAGAAAGCATACTAGAGAAGAGAATTGGGAATAAGACCAGAAGGAAAGAATACTTTGAGTATCTGGTCAAGTGGAAGAACAATCCAGTTGAAGATGCCAGCTGGGAGACTAAAGCAAAGTACAGAAGCATGGAAAAACATCCAGGAGCTCATGGACAGGATCCCATGAAAGTTTTCAAGTGAGGGAGTATGATGTAAGAGCATCTCCCACGTCAAGCGAGCCAACGCGGAAGGCAAGAGACAGTTGGGCAAGTGCCAACACAAATTTTGAAATTTACCTTGGGATGGTTGTGAAAACATAAATGTAACAATTTAATGAAGCACACGTGTGTGATGTAATCGAGACCTTGAGCCATACGCTCTCGTCCTTAGTAGGTAGGAGGCATTTAAGATAGTTAATGCAGGTAGATAGAATTTAATTCTAGATTACACTGTTTGAGAGTGCAAGAAGGAAACGGGATATAAACACCTTTATTGTGTATTGTATCATTAGATTGGAAGAATTCTAGAGAAGGAAGACTAAGAGCATGCAGAGAGCTGTGTGAGAACACCCATGTACAGATATTTGGATTAATAGAAAGCTTTGATTCAAAATTCATTGTGTGTGTTGTTCTCTGTGTATTAATGTTATGCTCATGAATGTTTGCTTCCTGTTATACATTTTCTTTGATATGTTGAGTCTATGACTTCATGTTCTAAATTGAAGTCTGAAAGGAAGAGGGAATGAGTTTCAATTGTTTCTCTATCTGAGCAAGAATTCCTGCGAGTGCAGTCGAAGTGTCCGCAAGGAGTGCGTTGACAGAGGGTTCAGACAGGTAGCATTTGTTCTCATTTCCGCAGAAGTGCAGTTGGGAACAGGAGCCGTGCAAGGAGTGCCCAGTCTGAGAGGAGTCTCAGAGGAGTGAACTGAGCGAAGCCATTGAGATACCACTGCTACAGGAGTGCGCAGGGTTGGAGAAAATCAACACTTAGACATGTTTGGAGGTTTCCACAAGGAGTGCGTGCAAAGACCCTCTTTGAGGCTCGAAGTTGTGAAGAAGCTCAGGAGGAGTAAAGCCTTTGAAAACATTGAGGGGAGTCGGAAGGGTGTAGCCCAAGCGGATAAGTCCAGGGAAGATTCATTTGTTTCCTTCGTAGAAATCATCAAAGGGAAGAGACCGACGGTCAGGAATCTGTGGGGAGGATTTGTGAAATCCCGCCAGCCGTCAGATCTGCCAGACAAGCGAGGGGGTTTACGGCTGCGTCCGGAGTTCAAGCTCAGGAGATTGTGGACCATCATATCCCATTCAAACACCTGTCGGCCATTGGATTGACCAGGAGTTGCACGGAGTTTAAGCTTCACGAACAGGAGGAGGAAAGTTCCGACGAGAGGTGTGGCCATCGGAATTTCAGCATTCGTGAAATCAGGAGTCACGAGGACGAGTGATCGGGAATTTTTCATAGTGAAAATCCCAGAATCAATCTGAGATGTCCATCTTGAGGGGACAGATGGTAGTCATCGAGAGCCCGTCGGCATTTCGGCGACTTGGTTTTTAACTTGACAAAGAATTTGTGTCATCAGGGCATCAAAAGTCTCGAAATCCCAAGGTTGAATCAGGGTCGTCCATCAGTTGGGGCACGTGGACAAGATCGGGAGCCCCATCGACATTTTCGGTCATCGGGACTCACCTAGGTAATTTTTTTGGGTTTATATAATTGGTGAAACCCGAGGGTTGACCTGAACCATCCATCCACTTTGGACACATGTCAGAAATCTAAGGGAAGTCGGGAATTGACATTTCACGAGTTAGGGAGGAAAGGAGAACTTGCAACTTGGAATCGCAAAGTCGGATTTTTCCAAAAAGAGGAAAGCTCCATGTGGGAACCAGTTGACGTCATCTCGTCATAACGAGGCATCGGGAATTTCCACGGAGAAAACCCCGAAGAGGCGAGGACCATCCATTCTAGAGGACGTGTGGTGACAATCGCGATCATCGAGAAATTTCCCGAAAGGAGGAATCATATCGGGGAATCGAGAATCGGGAAATCGGGGATTCCGTTGACAAGAGGTTTAATACATTTTGACATTCGAAACCTCGAATCCCGATAAGAGGTGAGACTACGGCCATATAAGAGAGGTTGCATGGATTAGGGGTATAGCCAGGAGGGCTAGAAGCATAAAGGGAGTGCATCAGGATATCAGAGATCAGAAATTCGAGGAAGCAAGTGTTGGCGACATCGAGGATCGCGAAAACCCAAAACCCGATTGTGGTTTTCTATTGGGAACAGAGAAAGAACTGAGCCTAAAGGCTGTAAGGTGTCGAAAATACCTGTGGGTCAATTTCACAGGAGATTCCACTGGAGAATCGCAGGAGCCACTCTGGCTCGAGGGTAAAATTAGAATGATCCTTAAGACCGGGAGGTCAGCGCAGAGGTCTCTGTCGAGACATAGGGTGTAGTGTCCCCAAGGCCGAGCCCCATTGCAAATCATGATAATGAAATGAATTGTAAACATGTTCTATAGGATGGTGAGCCATGTATTGTATAAGACTAAGTGTTGAAGGCCAGGAGCCTGTTGTTGTACTTGTATGTATGCAGAATGATTAATAAAATATAAACACCGCCAGGTGCAGACCGACCACGATGAATGAGTGAAGAGGTACTGAGTGTCCACAGAGTGGGCAAGGGATTAGGGGCTGGAAGGTGCGAAAAGGGGCAAACTATTGAGCCTAGGGGCTAATCCTAGGGGGCTTAGGCCTGGGAATAATATTTTAATATTATTCCCAAAAGACATGTGTATTTTATTTTTCTCCTAAGTTCCTAGCAAGGGGAAAACGTGCAAAATGGATGCATGCTGTGGGAACACATGCAATTCCCAGGGTGACAAGTGTCAACCCTGGTGCATGCAAATATAATATCCAAGATGAACCATGTGAGGGGGAACTTCTCCATTCTACATGACCGTCTGAGCGTGAACCCATCCGACCTATGCAAGAATACCCTGGTACAACCCTGAAGGCGGTAAAATCCTATGTTGATTTGGGAGATAGCTAGTACATCCTCAGTCTAAGCAGTTGGAACTTGCGCGCGGGATCTTCGCACCCCTTGTACAATCCTGAAACCAAAACCGTGAGACTATCCCATGATTGTTGAACCTGTTTGGGAAGTGCGTGTCTGTTTTTCCCAATTGGTTGTTGTGGCCACGCAATGTTGGACTCTACGTGGCATACTGGCCAGAGTAAGCTTTGTGTCGAGCTTGTGTATGACCTATCTTCTGGTGAGGGAGGTGAATGTGGTTGGAAGAGGCAGGTTTTAAGGCCTGTGAGAAACTCTTTCTAGGTGAAAGAGTTTGCTGGGAAGTGGTTTCTTCCAGAGAGTGCCCAACACCAGCTACGGGCTCTAAGACTTCCTGATCCGACCTGTTGCTGAGACCCAGAGAGGGAGATTAGCACCGATGGGCTGTGCATGTGAAGGTGTATACTCCTAGGCGAAACACGCATGTGGGGAATGAGAGTCTAGTAGTAGTGGGCGTAAGATGGAATCTTTGGGAAGAATCCTTCCATATATTTCTGTGTTGTTTTCCCTGTAACCTCAGCCTAGCCTAGGATTCCTTGCCTTGGGGTGGAGCTCAGTCCCAGCTCGGGGGTGACCTACTGTTGAGATGATGAGCAGTGTGGTCTAAGGCTGGGAGGTTCGTGGAAGGCCTGCACTTGGTTGGTGGATTTCACCATTGTTACAAGATAAGTATCTAACTATGTTCTTATCACATTTTGCATGACTGTGCTACATAAATTATCATGATTTCTTATGTGTATATGAATTATTGTTAAATGCTATGGATTGTTTAATGGTAACAGTAAATTATATGTTTTACTATGAGTTAAATGTATTTATTTACTTGAATGCATGTGATTATATAATGTTTGTACAAATTATGTAAAAGTGCATGTACAGATTGTTACATAGTGCGTTATAAGCTCTGGGTAAGCAAAAAGGTACACTACAAATTGGTATCAAAGCGAAGGTTTCAACGCTGAGCCTAGATGGACCAGTGGAGTGGTCGTTGGACCGAGAATGTGAAGGAAATTGGGCTTGGAATGGCCAATTTCAGACCTTGGTTTCTTCCAGAGTGTCAAGTAGTTGCTTGACCGCGCTTACGAGCGCAGGAGGTTTAGCGGTGCAGTGAAACCGTAGCCGGTGTGGTCTATGGCCATAGGGAGATAGGTCTCTAAACCAATGGTGTTAGAACCTTAGGATCTGTTCGATAGGGAAGGCGAGCCCTCGTGACTGTTGGATCTGGAAAAATGTGCATAAGGATTAAAATTCCTTTGGAAATGGCATAGGAGTGTGGAAATCGTGATACATGAAATCCCGAATTAGTTAGAAACCGTCTGAGCCGTGAGATCTCGATCGGAAAACTCGACAGTCGTTGGATATGTCGGGAGGTGTCTGAAGGTTAAAACCTCAGTGATTAAAAGTGAAAGCCCAAAATAGATCTAGACCATCCAAAATATGGAGGACACATGTCGTGAGATTTTCCATTTCGGGAAATCGAGAATCGCGATATCGGGAGTCTTGGTAACAAGGGATCAGGACTTTCCATGATGGAAACCCCAAAACAGTCGTGGAATGTCTGATTTGAGATGGCCACGTGTTGTGAGACTACCCGTTTCAAGGATTGGGCATTCGGAAGTTTCGATGACAAGAACTCGGACTTTCATCATGATAATCCCGACCATACTATCGAGACATTAGCATGTGCCTAAGTCCCGATGAATGAACGAGATTCCTTTAGGAAATCTCAGGGTCTGTAAAGACCGTTTGATGTGAGAAATATCTGACTGTTGGATTTACGTGTGGAATTTCATATCGTGGATTGGGTGTTGGAAATCCCGACATCACTACAATAGGAATCGCGAAATCGCAAAACGTGATATCCCAACAGACAAAAGAACCATGTGGGGGCCACAGGATCCGAGAGATGGACAGGTGGCACACCGTTTTGGGTTTTCACGGCGAGAAGTCCCAAAAATTTATGCATTTAGGATTCGTGATATTGCGAACTCCAAAACACCGATGGAGTGAGGGACCGTTGCATAGTCAATCACGCGAGTGTATCGGAGAAATGGAATATCGGGGTTTGGGAGTCGGTAAAGCAAGTTGTTCAACATCGCGAGTGGTGAAATCGCGATAGGCAAAACCCCGATAAGGGTAAAATACTGTGGTCTTATGAGAGGCAGTCACATGGACCTCAGCATAGCCGGGGGGGGCTAAGGCAAAAGGCGCATCGGAAAATCGGGGATCGAGAGTTTGTGAGGACAGGAACTCATGTCGTCAGGGATCAAAAAACCTCGACACCCGAAGCTTCAATTGGGAGATGTGCCACATAAACAAATGAAGAGTACCACGTGCCAATGAGTGGGAAGACAAGGAAAGAGTGGTGGGACCCTAATGACGTCACCGAAGGTGACGAGGATCCTCCGAAACACACCACGTACCACTACGGTTGAGGGCAACAACTGTGTTGTAGACCCGTAGAATAAGGCAAATCAGAATTTTGGAAGTCGGGGGTGGGGAAGGAGAGTGAAACGGGAGTTCTCCAGTATCGAAACTATGAAACCCTGAAACTCAAGGTCCCAGAAGTCCCGAAATACCAAAAACTGAAGTTTCGAACACCCAAAAAATACAGAGTTGAACAAAGCTCAGAAAATTCATGAAATTGAAACACTTTCTTAAACTCGATTGTCACGAAAGATGAGGAATTGTCAAGAAAATGAAGGCTTGACAAATTCGAGTCATCTGCGCATTATATTGCAAAAGACTGACGGGTGCCAGAACTGTTTGGAAATTGCTGCAAAATGTAAAGAAATGGAAGAGATACATAATACTTCCAGTTCAAGAAACTTATTTAAAACGAAATGTATTTTATTTTGTTCGAACTGTCTTATAAATATTGTGGATTGTTCGTGAAGGTTTAATGGACTGACAAACTTCAAATTGAATTGCACAATGTGTGTTCAGAGTTCAACGAAGGTCAGGATTCCAGTTAACCAACACCGAGTATGGAGTGGGGAAGAGTGCATATTACCCCTGAAATAGAAGACGAACGGGAAGGAAAGGATGTTAACCTAGGAGTCGAAGGATCAAACTCTAATGGGCATGGAAAGGAGATGGATAAGGAAGGACACATGATTAAAATCATTGAAGGGCTGCAAAGAGAGGCCAAGGCTCGCCGAGCTGATAACTAAAATCTCATGAAAGGCAGGGATCGGTAAGGGGAATTAAACTTAAAAATTTTAAAGAGCCTAGAAAGAATAGAGAAGAAACTCAAGATGGGAAGGGACTCAAGTACGACGGAGGGTCACAGAACCCATGGGAGAAGAATTAGGTCAAGGAGTGGTAGATGACATCTCAGTCACTCCCAAAAACATTCTGACAGGAAGACACACAGTAGTTCAAGCCCGTCCCCTACCAGAAAACATCAAAAATATGGAAAGGAGGAGTTGAAAGGGGAGATGAACAAAATGATGCCTCCAACATTCGATGGAGAACATAAGAAGGAGGAAGATGTCGAGACATGGTTGCTGGGCATGAAGAAATACTTCCAACTGCAGAATTATTCTGCTCATACAGAAGGAAGAATTGCAATGTAACAACTGAAAGGAAAAGCGTCCATGTGGTGGGATCAATTTGTGCAGGTACAACACATCAGAGAGAAATAGGTCACGTGGAAGGAGTTTAAGAGGTATTTCAAGAAGAAATACCTGACTAAAAGATACTATGATAGAAAGATGAAGTAGTTCTTCGAACTCAAGTTGGGCAGTATGACCATTGATGAGTATGAATGAATTTTTCTGGAACTACTGAAGTATGTTCCATTCATCAAAGACGAGGATGTTAAAATTTAGAGGTATCTGAGTGGACTTCCACCTTCCATTGGGGACAAGATTCAATACGATGATCCTAAGACCATGGAAGAAACCATAAGAAGGGAGAAATGCCTATACGAACAACAAAGATAAAAGCCTACCTTTCGGAAGGCTTGGGATGACCGGAAGAGGTTTAATAAAGAACAGAGACAGAAGGGAAACAGACCTCCCTTTTTCAGAAACAGTCTTCAGGGATAGCCATCATTTATAGAGCCAAGAATGACTGAAGAGAGATCACAAAGATAGAGATAGGCGCCCATTCAGTGTTGGGGTTGTCAAGGAAACCACAAGTACAGAAATTGTCCCCATAAAAATGGTAAGGCGAGAACTGTACATATTGTTTAGCAAGCTGAAACAATGGAGGATATGGGCAGCAGAATGCCGAGGATATACGCAGCCCTAGACAAAAAGAAAGAGGAATTTCAATCGCACATGATTGAAGTGGAAGGTATGATCAACAACTGACCACTTGTTATTTTAATTGATTCAGGGGCTAGCCATAGTTATGTAGATCCTAGAGTGGTGGAAAGTTTGCATCTAACGAAGAGAAAACATGAGAAGTCTTGGTTAGTGCAGTTAGCCACAGGGACCAAGAGGAAGGTCACTGAATTGGTTAAGTCCTGTTCAGTGGACATGAAAGGAATGAGCACTAAGGCTGAATTAAACATTCTGCATTTAGGCTCATATGATTTCTTAATTGGGATGGACTGGTTGGACCAGCACCATGCCCTTTTGGATTGCTGTAACAAGAGGTTCACATGTATGGACAAAGAGGGAAATCAGGTAACAATCCAAGGAATTTCCAGAGCCATGGATGTTAGAGAAATCTCAACCATGCAACTGAAGAAATGTTACCGGAAAGGCTGTCAATTATTTGCAGCCCGGGTGGAAGAAGTATTCCAAGATGTGGTCTCGAATTTGGAAAAGCACAAGGTATTCAAAGAATTTAAGGACATATTTCAGGAGGTGCCTGGACTACCTCCGAAGAGGGACATTGATTTTTCTATAAATCTGATGCCTGGAGCAGCTCCAGTTTCGAAGGCTCCTTATAGAATGAGTACACTAGAGTTGAAAGAGTTGCAATTGCAGCTCGATGAGCTACTAAAGAAAGGTTACATTCGTCCCAACGTGTCACCGTGGGGAGCTCTAGTCCTATTCGTGAAGAAGAAAGATGGTACGTTGAGGCTATGCATTGACTTTCGACAGTTGAATAAGGTCATTGTCAAGAACAAGTATCCTCTGTCGAGGATTGATGATATTTTCGATCAGTTGAAGGATGCAAAAATATTTTTGAAAATAGATCTCCGATATGGATATCA
>ML829358.1:26085-59409 GCA_009831015.1 Picea engelmannii | reverse complement strand
TGGATCTGTCTTCTCAAAATCTGCAAGTTGCTCAAAGGATGGTTCTTTGGTATGTCTTAGATATCATATAGACTCCCCCTGTCTAATATGCATATTACCTAGGATTCTCTAAGCTGGATGGCTCAGAATAATTCCTTCTCTGATGTGTATTCATCATCATCTTCATTGGTAGATTCATCATCTCTCTGAGCTCTGAATTATTTATTTCTATATGTGGATTCATCTTTCACTACAATGCCTCAAAGTACAATCTCTTGAACCTGTTCCTCATTTACTTGTCCTTCTTTTCTTTCAGTTATTTTCCAAACCTTTATGTATCTGACATCTTTCTTTTTCTATGTATAATTTTCTTCATCTCGTTTTATTTCCAACCTTGCGATCTCTGGGACCTAGTCTTTGTTTGCCTATTCTTCAAGTTTTCTTATCCATACTTTCTTATATATGATATCAGTGTTCTCTTTCATGGAAGTGTTCTCTTTGTTGACATGTCACCCTTTTTTGTGTGGCATAGGTGTTTAAACTCATTTTTCCTAAGTACATCTTTCTCTTACATGACATGTCACCAATGATGACTTGGCATAGATTTCGACCTATTCATTTTATTAGTACCCCTTTCTCTTGTTGACATGGTACTAGTGTCAAAATTCTATTTTTCTTAGTACCCATTATTCTTTGTTGACATGTCACCATTTTTTTTTATGGCATAGGTGTTGAAATTATCTTTTCCTTAGTACCCCTTTCTCCTTGTTGACATGGAACATGTGCCAAACTTTTATTTTTCATAGTACCCCTTTATCTTTGTGGATGTGTCACCCTTTTTTTGTGGAATAGGTGTTGAAATTGTCTTTTTTTTAGTACCCCTTTTTCTTAGGTGATGTTTCACCTCTACTAAGTTAGCATAGCTTTCGAACTCTTTGTTTTCTTAGTACCCCTTTATCCTTGTTGACATGGGATGAGTTTCAAACTTTTATTTTTCTTAGTACCCCTTTATCTTTGTTGACATTTCACATTTTTTTTTGGTGGCATAGGTGTTGAAATTTTCTTTTCCTTAGTAGCCCTTTCTCTTAGGTGACATGCCACCCCTACTAAGTTAGCATAGCTTTCAAACTCTTAGTTTTTTTATTACCCGTTTCTCCTTGTTCACGTGGAGTGACTGTCAAACTTTTATTTTTCTTAGTACCCCTTTAACGTTTTTGACATGTCAAACATTTTTGGGTGGCTTAAGTTTTGAACTTATCCTTTCCTTAGTACCCCTTGCTCTTAGGTGATGTATCACCCTCATTGAGTTGGCATATATTTTGACCTCTTAATTTTTTTAGTACCCCTTTCTTCTTGTTGACATGGCACGAGTGTCAAAATTTTATTTTTCTTAGTACCCCTTTATATTTTTTTAATGTGTCATCCTTTTTCGTGTGGCATAGGTGTTGAAATTCTCTTTTGCATAGTACCCCTTTCTCTTAAGTGATGTTTCACCCTTGTTGAGTTGGCATAAATTTTGATGTCTTCATTTTCTTAGTTACCCTTTATCCTCGTTGACATGGCATGGGTATCCAACTTTTATTTTTCTTAGTACCCCTTTATATTTTGTAATACCCCAAGGCCGAGCCCATGCTGAATTGTAATGATGTTCATAGGTTGATGAGACAAGTGTTTATAAGCTGGGAGACTTATCTGTTTATTAGGTCGAAGAGACTATATGTTAAAGGCTAGGGAGCCTGATTTTGTATATGTAAATACTCACATCATTAATATAATTACGTTGTTGCATGTAGAACAACCACAGAGAAATAGTTATGGGGGACTAAGCTCCACTGGGTAGGGAAAGGGAAGGGGATAAGAGGATAGGAAAAGGGATAAGCTAGAGGGATTATCTCTAAGGGAATAATATTATATTATTATTTCCTAAAGACTAAGGTTTGGGAAATAACTGAAGTTATCCTAAGTTCCTGTGGGAAGGGGAATGAATGATAAGTGGAGCTCACGCAACTTCATGAAGACATGTGTCTGATTTGGGACATGCAGTTTTATGTGAGGAAAATAGTTTGTTGTGGGGTTCGTCAACCATTATTTCCATTCTCCCCATGCATGTACACACTCAAACACTGAGAATTCAGGAAACCATTCATTTCCTCCATTGTTGACCTCTACAACATCCATGCAACCTATGAAACCTACAAACCCATGAAGCTAACCCTTTTTTCTTGTGAGGCACAACACGACTGTGCAGTTCCTGAGCCATATCATGCCCTAGCCATTGTGTTCTTTCTACCCTCATTTTTCTCTGGCCTGGTGTGGCTTGTTGTCATTACCAGAGCCCATACCAAATTTTTCCACTGTGGTTACCCGTTTGACTTAGGCGCTTGACAGAAGAAGTAGGTTTTTAGGCTTGGGTTTTTTAAGAGGTGGGTTGTCAAGCCCGTGGATTGAAGAAGAAATTTGTCAGGCCTGTGAGCAACTCTCTCCAGGTGGGAGATATTTCTATGGAAGTGATTTCTTCTAAAGGGATTTCAATAGCAGCTACAAAGCTCTGATAATTCATGATCTGACTTGTTGTTGAAGCCCTAGAAGGGAAACAGAGTAGTTGATGGACTATGGAACAGTGAAGGTGTATATTCTCGGGCTAGGATAGGCATGTGGGGAATGAGATTCTATGAGCGGTGGGAATAAGTAGGCTCTTGGGAGGGAATATTTCCTCTTGCATTGTGCATCTTTCCATAGTCTCAGACTATCCTAGGATTCCCTTTACCCTGGGTGGAGTTTAGTCCCATTTCAGGGGTGACCCACTGCTGATAGCTTGGAGAAGTGTGATCTAAGGCTGGGAGGTTCATCGAAGGTTTGCAAGTAGTTGGTGACCTTCATAAAAAGATAAGTACAATTTGTATGTTAATTTTTATGTTGTGTGTTATGTACATATAATGATATTTATAATGTTGAATGTGTGAGCTGTTTGTAGAAAATGGCTCTGATTTCCACATTAAATTGTGTATTAGTAGAATGAATTTTATTGTTGAATTTATATGTATGATGTTCTGCAAAGAGCTCAGTGTGCCATAGCCCAACAGGTCTATGCCTGGGTATGGACAATTTGATTATTAGAACAGGGTGAGAAGTTTTGTTTTGTCTTCATTTCATGTGACATTTCCCAAGAGAAGGTTGGGGGTTGATGCAGGAGCATCTCCCACGTCAAGCGAGCCAGCGCGGAAGGCAAGAGACAGCTGGGCAAGTTCCAGCACAAATTTTGAAATTTACCTTGGGATGGTTGCGCGAACGTAAATGTAACAATTTAATGAAGCGCACTTGTGTGATGTAATCGGGACCTTAATCCATACGCTCTCGTCCTTATTAGGTAGGAGGCATTTAAGATAGTTAATGCATGTAGATAGAATTTAATTCTAGATTAGACTGTTTGAGAGAACAAGAGGGAAACGGGATATACACACCCTCATTGTGTATTGCATCATTAGATTGGAAGAATTATGGAGAAGGAAGAGTAAGAGCATGCAAAGAGCTATGTGAGAACACCCATGTACAGATATTTGGATTAATAGAAAGATTTGATTCAAAATTCATGGTTTGTGTTGTTCTCTGTGTATTAATGTTATGCTCATGAATGTTTGCTTCCTGTAATACATTTTCTTTGATATGTTGTATCTATGATTTCATTTTCTAAATTGAAGTCTGAAAGGAAGAGGGAATGAGTTTCAATTGTTTCTCTATCTAAGAAAGAATTCCTGCAAGGAGTGCAGTCGAAGTGTATGCAAGGAGTGCGTTGACAGAGGGTTCAGATAGGTAGCATTTGTTCTCATTTCCGTAGAAGTGCAGTTGGGCACAGGAGCCGTGCAAGGAGTGCACAGGATGAGAGGAGTCTCAGAGGAGCGAACTGAGCGAAGCCATTGAGAGACCGTTGTTGCAGGAGTGTGTAGGGTTGGAGAAACTCAACACTTAGACGTGTTTGGAGGTTGCCGCAAGGAGTGTGTGAAAAGACCCTCTTTGAGGCTTGAAGTTGTGAAGAATCTCAGGAGAAGTAAATCCTTTGAAAACATTGAGGGGCGTCAGAAGGTTGTAGCGCAAGCGGATAAGTCCAGGGAAGAGTTCTTAGTTTCCTTCATAGAAATCATCAAAGGGAAGAGACCAACGGTCAGGAATTTGTGGGGAGGATTTGTGAAATCCCGCCAGCCGTCAGATCTGCCAGACAAGCGAGGGGGTTTATGGCTGCGTCCGGAGTTCAAGCTCAGGAGATTGTGGACCGTCAGATCCCATTCAAACACCTGTTAGCCATTGGATTGACCACGAGTTTCATGGAGTTTAAGCTTCACAAACAGGAGGAGGAAAGTTCTGACGAGAGGCGTGGCCATCGAAACTTTGGCATTCGTGAAATCGGGAGTCACGAGGATGAGTGATCGGGAATTTTTCATAGTGAAAATCCTGAAATCAATCTGAGTCGTCCATCTTGAGGGGACATGTGGTAGTCATCGAGATCCCGTCAGCATTTCGGTGACCGAGTTTTTAAGTTGAAAAAGAATTTGTGTCATCGGGGCATCGAAAGTCTTGAAATCCTGAGGTTGAATCAAGGTCGTCCATCAGTTGGGGCACGTGGATGATATCGGGAGCCCCATCGAAATTTTCGGTCAACGAGACTCACCTAGGTAAGTGGTTTGGGTTTATATAATTGGCAAAAACTGAGGGTTGATCTGAACCGTCCATCCACTTGGGACACGTGTCATAAATCTAAGGGATGTCAGGAATCGACATTTCACGAGTCAGGGAGACAAGGAGAACTTGCAACTTGGAATTGCGAAGTCTAATTTTTCTGAAAAGAGGAAAGCTCCGTGTGGGAACCAATTAACGTCATCTCATCATAACGATGCATCGGGAATTTCCACAGAGAAAACCCCAAAGCGGCAAGGACCGTCCATTCTAGAGGATGCGTGGTGACAATCGCGATCGTCGGGAAATTTCCCAAAAGGAGGATTCATATCGAGGAATCGAGAATCGGGAAATCGGGGATTCTGTTGACAAGAGGTTTAATACATTTTGACATTTGAAACCCCGAATCCCGATAAGAGGCAAGACTGCGGTCATATAAGAGAGGTCGCATGGATTAGGGGTATAGCCAGGAGGGATAGAAGCACAAAGGGAGCGCATCGGGATATCAGAGATCAGAAATTTGAGGAAGCAAGTGTTGGTGACATCGAGGATCGCGAAACCCCGAAACTCGATTGTGGTTTTCTGTTGGGAACAGAGAAAGAACCGGACCTAAAGGCTGTAAGGTGCCGAAAAGACCTGTGGGTCAATTTCATAGGAGATTACACTGGAGAATCGAAGGAGCCACTCCGGCTCGAGGGTAAAATTAGAACGGTCCTTAAGATCGGGAGGTTAGCGCAGAGGTCTCTGTCGAGGCAGAGGGTGCGGTCTGCGTCAGAGTGGTATCATATTTTAGAAAAACTTCTTTGCTTTCTGTAGTAGGGAGAAGGAAGATTCACCATGCCACCGAGGAGAAGAGATAGACAATCACCCGATCTAGAGGAGGAAAGGGAGACATTGAGAGGAAGAGGTAGATAGGTGCAGAATCCAGAAGTAGAAAGAGATATGCATAACATACGCGCCAGACTTTTAGACATGCAGATAAGACAAAAACACACAGCTGATATAGGAGATATCAGTGAGTCCGAAAATGAATATGATACTAGACATGGAGACGAAGAAGTCACAGCAGAAGATGCAGCAAATGAATGCTTTCTTAAAGTTGTTGCAAGAATGGGTGCAAAGGTGAAGATGGACATTCCAGTTTATGAGGGAAATCTGGATGTAGAAGATATTCTAGACTAGATTAGAGCTCTAGACACATACTTTGACTATGAAGATGTCGAAGAAGAAAAGAAGGTCAAGCATGTTGTCACGATACTAAAAGGACATGCCGCATTGTGGTGGGATGAATTACAAGTGGATATGCGCTGCCAAGGCAAGTAGAAAATTAAGAGATGGGATAGGATGATTGCAAAGATGAAAGCAAAATTCATCCCCAGGGATTACCAGATTACTCTATTTAGGAGAATGCAGAACCTGAGACAGAAGTTGATGACAGTGAAGGAATATACTGAAGAATTTTACAGGTTGAATATCAGGGCAGGTCATCGTGAAATCAATGATGAAAAAGTAGCCAGGTATATGAACGGCCTAAGATATGAGATTCAGGATGAGATGAGTATGATGACCATCCGGACGGTGGAAGATGCTTATCAAATGGCTCTAAAAGAGGAAGAGAATTTGATCCAAAAGAAGGGTCAAAGAGGCCGAGGAAGAAGTCATCCCAGAGGCAAATCAGTTGCCCGGGATAAATATCAGAAGTCCAAGGAGGATTGGAAGAAACCTCAGACATGGACAGAGAGAGGTGGAACCTCACAGCAAGGGTAGAAATATGTTGAACAGAGAAGGAAACATACTGAGTAGAGAGGAGATTATGCGGATAATAATACTTTTCCTCCTACTAGAGGTAGAGGAAGAGGAAGAGGTGGAGTAATCACATGCTTCACATGCGAAAAGAATGGGCACAAGTCTTATGAGTGTCCTGATAAAAAGAAAGAGGGTGGAGAGACTCACATCACCGAAGCACAGAGGCGAGATGTTGAGGCAGAAGATGTTGAAGGTGGAAGATCAATGATGATGCGAAAGGTTCTTTTGACACCCGAAAAGGAAGCCGAGAGTTCAGTCCAGAGAAATAGACTTTTTCGGACTACTTGCAAGACCAAGGATAGGGTATGCAAGGTCATAGTAGACAGTGGTAGCACAGATAGTCTCATTTCTACAGAGATGGTGGGAAATCTAGAGCTGGAAATGATTGAACATCCAAGTCCATATAAAGTTTCATGGCTACAAAAAGGACATCAGGTAAATGTCACTAAACAATGTTTAGTTGAATTCAAGATAGGAGGATATAATGATAATATATTATGTGATGTTATTCCCATGGATGTTTGTCATCTATTACTGGGTAGACCATGGAAATATGACAGGAATGTGATTCATGACAGGAGAATGAACACATACACCCTAGAAAAGAATGGGAGAACTCATATGTTGCTTCCAATCAAGGATAAGGAGGTGAGGTCGGAAGTGAGAAAAACAATACTTCTCATGAGTGGGAAAGAACTTCTTACAGAGGTTAAGAAGAAGGAGGATCCACAGTTCATTTTGGTCAGAAAACCAAAGATTGTTCTGACTAGCACAAGAGTGGATGATTTGCCAGAAGAAGTTTAGGAATTGCTGGAAGAGTTCGTTGATATAGTAGTGGACGAATTACCTCATTTGTTTCCACCGATCAGAAGTGTGAGTCACCATATTGATCTCATACAAGGAGCTAGTTTTCCAAATAAATCCACGTACAGATTTATGCCGCAAGAGAATGAAGAGGTAAAAAGACAAGTCCAGGAGTTGTTGGACAAAGGCTTGGTCAGGGAAAGCTTGAGTCTGTGTACTGTTCCAACAATACTCAGTCCGAAGAAAGACGGAGGCTGGAGGATGTGCACTGATTCAAGAGCCATTAACAAGATAACCATCAGGTACATATTTCCATTGTCGAGGATGGATGATCTGATGGATTGCTTGAGTGGAGCAAAGTATTTTTCAAAGGTTGATTTGAAAAGTGGTTATCATCAGATTCTCATGAGGGAAGGTGATGAGTGGAAGACAACATTCAAAACAAATGAAGGGTTGTATGAATGGCTTGTTATGTCATTTGTCTTAGCAAATGTGCCAAGTAACTTCATGAGGTTGATGAACGAAGTCCTAAAGGAGTTCATCGGAAAACTTGTCATTGTGTATTTAGATGACATATTGATCTACAGTAAAACAGTAGCGGAGCATCTGAAGCATTTGGCTACGGCGATGAAAAGATTACAGCAAGAGAAGTTGCTCATAAACATGAAGAAATCCTCATTCATGAAGACAGAGCTCATTTACTTGGGATTTGTTATTTCTGCAGATGAGTTGAGGATGGACCCAGATAAGGTGGAAGTGATCAAGAATTGGCCATCACCGAAGAGCATATTTGAGGTGAGAAGTTTTCACGGGTTAGCTAGTTTCTACCGGAAGTTCATCAGAAATTTTAATGGGATTAGTGCAGCAATGATGGATACAGTGAAGAAAAGACATAAATCTTTTCACTGGATAGAAGAGGCTGAGAAGAGTTTTAACCTATTGAAAAGGAAAATTACGGAACAACCAATTCTAGTGTTTCCTAATTTTCAAAAGACATTTCAAGTAAAGTGCAATGCAAGTGGATTTGCGATTGGGGCAGTCTTGAGTCAGGAAGACAGGCCAATAGCATACTTCAGTGAGAAGCTGACTGAAATGAAAGTGAAATACTCCACTTATGATAAGGAGTTTTATGCTATTATTCAGGCATTGAAAAAATGGAGGCATTACTTGATCCCAAAAGAGTTTGTATTGTACAATGATAACCATGCATTGAAGTTTGTGACTCAACAGGAAAAGTTGAATCAAAAACATGTCAAATGGGTTGAATATATGCAAAATTTCACTTTTGTGATTAAACATATTTCTGGTACTGCTAACAAAGTTGTCGATGCTTTGAGGAGGAAGTGTTTGTTGTTGCAGGAGTTTAGAGTCAAAACATTGGGTTTTGATGATCTCAGGAACATGTACATTGATGATCAGGATTTTAAAGAAGCGTATGAAGCAGCTGAGAATCCAGTTCTCAGAGATAGAAGTCAATGGATAGAATACATGATCCAGGAAGGATTGTTTTTCAAAGGCAATCAACTGTGTATTCTGAAATGCTCCATGAGTGAGAATCTGTTGAAGGAAAAACAAAGTGGAGGATTGGAAGGACACTTTGGCCATGACAAGACGTTCACAAAGATGAATGAGTCATGTTTTTGGCCGAGAATGTGAGCATATTTCAAGAGATTCATGGACCGATGCAAAATTTTCCAGCATTCGAAGGGAAGAAAGAAGAATGCAGGGTTTTATCAACCATTGCCCATACCAGAAAGGTCGTGGGATGAAATTAGCATGGATTTCATATTGGGGTTGCAAAGAACACAAAGAGGTTGTGATTCAATATTTGTGGTGGTGGATAGATTTTCTAAGATGGAACACTTCATCCCATGTCAGAAAACAAGTGACACAACTCATGTTGCAAACCTGTTTTTCAAAGAGGTCATTCGACTTCATGGTTTGCCGAGGAGTATAGTTTCGGATCGAGACACCAAATTCATAGGGCATTTTTGGAGGACCTTATGGAAGAATCTAGGAACTAACTTGTTGTTTAATTCAACTTATCATCCTTAGACGGATGGGCAGACAGAAGTAGTGAACAAAAGTCTAGGAGACTTGCTGAGAATCTTGGTGATAGAGCACCATAGCCAGTGGGATAGTATATTACCGCAGGCAGAATTTGCATACAATGACTCAGTAAATTGGAGCACAGGCCAGAGTCCATTTCATATTGTTTATGGCATGCAGCCGAGAGGAATTTCTGAACTGATATCTTCAGAACAGACTGTGACTAGGAGCGCTAGTGTAGAATATTTCTCAGAGGCGATGAAAGAACTTCACAGCCAGGTGAAGGATCGATTACAAAATTCAAGTGAGGAGTATAAGCAAAGAGCCGATCAGCATAGAAGACAACTTCAGTTTGAATTTGGTGATTTAATTATGGCACATCTGAGAAAGGAAAGGTTCCCGAGAGGAACATATAATAAATTGAAGATGAAGAAAATCGGACCATGCAAGGTCTTGAAGAAATTTGGGTCAAATTCTTATGAGATAGAATTACCCGATGGGATCGGAATTTCTCTGATATTCAATGTCTCATATTTGTACCCATACAAAGCTAAGGAAGCAGGAACAAGTGATGAACAGTCAGAGGTTCAGTGGAAAAATCAGATTCCAATTACAGAGAAGCCACAAATAGAAAGCATACTAGAGAAGAGAATTGGGAATAAGACCAGAAGGAAAGAATACTTTGAGTATCTGGTCAAGTGGAAGAACAATCCAGTTGAAGATGCCAGCTGGGAGACTAAAGCAAAGTACAGAAGCATGGAAAAACATCCAGGAGCTCATGGACAGGATCCCATGAAAGTTTTCAAGTGAGGGAGTATGATGTAAGAGCATCTCCCACGTCAAGCGAGCCAACGCGGAAGGCAAGAGACAGTTGGGCAAGTGCCAACACAAATTTTGAAATTTACCTTGGGATGGTTGTGAAAACATAAATGTAACAATTTAATGAAGCACACGTGTGTGATGTAATCGAGACCTTGAGCCATACGCTCTCGTCCTTAGTAGGTAGGAGGCATTTAAGATAGTTAATGCAGGTAGATAGAATTTAATTCTAGATTACACTGTTTGAGAGTGCAAGAAGGAAACGGGATATAAACACCTTTATTGTGTATTGTATCATTAGATTGGAAGAATTCTAGAGAAGGAAGACTAAGAGCATGCAGAGAGCTGTGTGAGAACACCCATGTACAGATATTTGGATTAATAGAAAGCTTTGATTCAAAATTCATTGTGTGTGTTGTTCTCTGTGTATTAATGTTATGCTCATGAATGTTTGCTTCCTGTTATACATTTTCTTTGATATGTTGAGTCTATGACTTCATGTTCTAAATTGAAGTCTGAAAGGAAGAGGGAATGAGTTTCAATTGTTTCTCTATCTGAGCAAGAATTCCTGCGAGTGCAGTCGAAGTGTCCGCAAGGAGTGCGTTGACAGAGGGTTCAGACAGGTAGCATTTGTTCTCATTTCCGCAGAAGTGCAGTTGGGAACAGGAGCCGTGCAAGGAGTGCCCAGTCTGAGAGGAGTCTCAGAGGAGTGAACTGAGCGAAGCCATTGAGATACCACTGCTACAGGAGTGCGCAGGGTTGGAGAAAATCAACACTTAGACATGTTTGGAGGTTTCCACAAGGAGTGCGTGCAAAGACCCTCTTTGAGGCTCGAAGTTGTGAAGAAGCTCAGGAGGAGTAAAGCCTTTGAAAACATTGAGGGGAGTCGGAAGGGTGTAGCCCAAGCGGATAAGTCCAGGGAAGATTCATTTGTTTCCTTCGTAGAAATCATCAAAGGGAAGAGACCGACGGTCAGGAATCTGTGGGGAGGATTTGTGAAATCCCGCCAGCCGTCAGATCTGCCAGACAAGCGAGGGGGTTTACGGCTGCGTCCGGAGTTCAAGCTCAGGAGATTGTGGACCATCATATCCCATTCAAACACCTGTCGGCCATTGGATTGACCAGGAGTTGCACGGAGTTTAAGCTTCACGAACAGGAGGAGGAAAGTTCCGACGAGAGGTGTGGCCATCGGAATTTCAGCATTCGTGAAATCAGGAGTCACGAGGACGAGTGATCGGGAATTTTTCATAGTGAAAATCCCAGAATCAATCTGAGATGTCCATCTTGAGGGGACAGATGGTAGTCATCGAGAGCCCGTCGGCATTTCGGCGACTTGGTTTTTAACTTGACAAAGAATTTGTGTCATCAGGGCATCAAAAGTCTCGAAATCCCAAGGTTGAATCAGGGTCGTCCATCAGTTGGGGCACGTGGACAAGATCGGGAGCCCCATCGACATTTTCGGTCATCGGGACTCACCTAGGTAATTTTTTTGGGTTTATATAATTGGTGAAACCCGAGGGTTGACCTGAACCATCCATCCACTTTGGACACATGTCAGAAATCTAAGGGAAGTCGGGAATTGACATTTCACGAGTTAGGGAGGAAAGGAGAACTTGCAACTTGGAATCGCAAAGTCGGATTTTTCCAAAAAGAGGAAAGCTCCATGTGGGAACCAGTTGACGTCATCTCGTCATAACGAGGCATCGGGAATTTCCACGGAGAAAACCCCGAAGAGGCGAGGACCATCCATTCTAGAGGACGTGTGGTGACAATCGCGATCATCGAGAAATTTCCCGAAAGGAGGAATCATATCGGGGAATCGAGAATCGGGAAATCGGGGATTCCGTTGACAAGAGGTTTAATACATTTTGACATTCGAAACCTCGAATCCCGATAAGAGGTGAGACTACGGCCATATAAGAGAGGTTGCATGGATTAGGGGTATAGCCAGGAGGGCTAGAAGCATAAAGGGAGTGCATCAGGATATCAGAGATCAGAAATTCGAGGAAGCAAGTGTTGGCGACATCGAGGATCGCGAAAACCCAAAACCCGATTGTGGTTTTCTATTGGGAACAGAGAAAGAACTGAGCCTAAAGGCTGTAAGGTGTCGAAAATACCTGTGGGTCAATTTCACAGGAGATTCCACTGGAGAATCGCAGGAGCCACTCTGGCTCGAGGGTAAAATTAGAATGATCCTTAAGACCGGGAGGTCAGCGCAGAGGTCTCTGTCGAGACATAGGGTGTAGTGTCCCCAAGGCCGAGCCCCATTGCAAATCATGATAATGAAATGAATTGTAAACATGTTCTATAGGATGGTGAGCCATGTATTGTATAAGACTAAGTGTTGAAGGCCAGGAGCCTGTTGTTGTACTTGTATGTATGCAGAATGATTAATAAAATATAAACACCGCCAGGTGCAGACCGACCACGATGAATGAGTGAAGAGGTACTGAGTGTCCACAGAGTGGGCAAGGGATTAGGGGCTGGAAGGTGCGAAAAGGGGCAAACTATTGAGCCTAGGGGCTAATCCTAGGGGGCTTAGGCCTGGGAATAATATTTTAATATTATTCCCAAAAGACATGTGTATTTTATTTTTCTCCTAAGTTCCTAGCAAGGGGAAAACGTGCAAAATGGATGCATGCTGTGGGAACACATGCAATTCCCAGGGTGACAAGTGTCAACCCTGGTGCATGCAAATATAATAGCCGATATGAACTGTGTGAGGGGGAACTTCTCCATTCTACACAACCGTCTGAGCGTGAACCCATCCGACCTATGCAAGAATACCCTGGTACAACCCTGAAGGTGGTAAAATCCTATGTTGATTTGGGAGATAGCTAGTACATCCTCAGTCTAAGCATTTGGAACTTGCGCGCGGGATCTTCGCACCCCTCGTACAATCCTGAAACCAAAACCGTGAGACTATCCCATGATTGCTGAACCTGTTTGGGAAGTGCGTGTCTGTTTTTCCCAATTGGTTGTTGTGGCCATGCAGTGCTGGACTCTACGTGGCATACTGGCCAGAGTAAGCTTTGTGTCGAGCTTGTGTATGACCTCTCTTCTGGTGAGGGAGGCGAATTTGGTTGGAAGAGGTAGGTTTTAAGGCCTGTGAGAAACTCTTTCCAGGTGAAAGAGTTTGCTGGGAAGTGGTTTCTTCCAGAGAGTGCCCAACACCAGCTACGGGCTCTAAGACTTCCTGATCCGACCTGTTGTTGAGACCCAGAGAGGGAGATTAGCACCGATGGACTGTGCGTGTGAAGGTGTATACTCCTAGGCGAAACACGCATGTGGGGAATGAGAGTCTAGTAGTAGTGGGCGTAAGATGGAATCTTTGGGAAGAATATTTCCATATATTTCTGTGTTGTTTTCCCTGTAACCTCATCCTAGCCTAGGATTCCTTGCCTTGGGGTGGAGCTCAGTCCCAGCTCGGGGGTGACCCACTGTTGAGATGATGAGCAGTGTGGTCTAAGGCTGGGAGGTTCGTGGAAGTCCTGCACTTGGTTGGTGGATTTCACCATTGTTACAAGATAAGTATCTAACTATGTTCTTATCACATTTTGCATGACTGTGCTACATAAATTATCATGATTTGTGATGTGTATATGAATTATTGTTAAATGCTATGGATTGTTTAATGGTAGCAGTAAATTATATGTTTTACTATGAGTTAAATGTATTTATTTACTTGAATGCATGTGATTATATAATGTTTGTACAAATTATGTAAAAGTGCATGTACAGATTGTTACATAGTGCGTTATAAGCTCTGGGTAAGCAAAAAGGTACACTACAAATCGGTATCAAAGTGAAGGTTTCGACACTGAGCCTAGATGGACCAGTGGAGTGGTCGTTGGACCGAGAATGTGAAGGAAATTGGGCTTGGAATGGCCAATTTCAGACCTTGGTTTGTTCCAGAGTGTCAAGTAGTTGCTTGACCGCGCTTACGAGCGCAGGAGGTTTAGCGGTGCAGTGAAACCGTAGCCAGTGTGGTCTATGGCCACAGGGAGACAGGTCTCTAAACCAATGGTGTTAGAACCTTAGGATCTGTTCGATAGGGAAGGCGAGCCCTCGTGACTGTCAGATCTGGGAAAATGTGCATAAGGATTAAAATTCCTTTGGAAATGGCATAGGAGTGTGGAAATCGCGATACACGAAATCCCGAATTAGTTAGAAACCGTCTGAGCCGTGAGATCTCGATCGGAAAACTCGATAGCCGTTGGATATGTCGGGAGGTGTCTGAAGGTTAAAACCTCAATGATTAAAAGTGAAAGCCCAAAATAGATCTAGACCATCCAAAATATGGAGGACACATGTCGTGATATTTTCCATTTCGGGAAATGGAGAATCGCGATATCGGGAGTCTTGGTAACAAGGGATCGGGACTTTCCATGATGGAAACCCCAAAACAGTTGTGGAATGTCCGATTTGAGATGGCCACGTGTTGTGAGACTACCCGTTTAGAGGATTGGGGATTCAGAAGTTTCGATGACAAGAACTCGGACTTTCATCATGATAATCCCGACCATACTATTGAGACATTAGCATGTGCCTAAGTCCCGATGAACGAACGAGATTCCTTTAGGAAATCTCAGGGTCTGTAAAGACCGTTTGATGTGAGAAATATCTGACTGTTTCATTTACGTGTGGAATTCCATATTGTGGATTGGGTGTTGGAAATCCCGACATCACTACAATAGGAATCGCGAAATCGCAAAACGTGATATCCCGACGGACAAAAGAACCGTGTGGGGGCCACAGGATCCGAGAGATGGACAGGTGGCACACCGTTTTGGGTTTTCACGGTGAGAAGTCCCAAAAATTTATGCATTTAGGATTTATGATATTGCAAACTCCAAAATGCCGATGGAGTGAGGGACCGTTGCATAGTCAATCGCGCGAGTGTATCGGAGAAATGGCATATCGAGGTTTGGGAGTCGGTAAAGCAAGTTGTTCGACATCGCGAGTGGTGAAATCGCGATAGGAAAAACCCCGATAAGGGTAAAATACTGTGGTATTATGAGAGGCAGTCACATGGACCTCAGCATAGCTGGGGGGGGCTAAGGCAAAAGGCGCATCGAAAAATCGGGGATCGAGAGTTCGTGAGGACAGGAACTCATGTCGTCAGGGATCAAAAAACCTCGACACCCGAAGCTTCAATTGGGAGATGTGCCACATAGAAAAATGAAGAGTACCACGTGCCAATGAGTGGGAAGACAAGGAAAGAGTGGTGGGACCCTAATGACGTCACCGAAGGTGACGAGGATCCTCCGAAACACACCACGTACCACTACGGTTGAGGGAAACAACTGTGCTGTAGACCCGTAGAATAAGGCAAATCAGAATTTTGGAAGTCGGGGGTGGGGAAGGAGAGTGAAACGGGAGTTCTCCAGTACCAAAACTCTGAAACCCCGAAACTCAAGGTCCCAGAAGTCCCGAAATACCAAAAAATGAAGTTTCGAACACCCAAAAAATACAGAGTTGAACAGAGCTCAAAAAATTCATGAAATTGAAACACTTTCTTAAACTCCATTGTCACGAAAGATGAGGAATTGTCAAGAAAATGAAGGCTTGACAAATTCGATTCATCTGCGCATTATATTGCAAAAGACTGACGGGTGCCAGAACTGTTTGGAAATTGCCGCAAAATGCAAAGAAATGGAAGAGATACATAATACTTCCAGTTCAAGAAACTTATTTAAAACGAAATGTCTTTTATTTTGTTCGAACTGGCTTATAAATTTTGTGGATTGTTCGTGAAGGTTTAATGGACTGACAAACTTCAAATTGAATTTCACAATGTGTGTGCAGAGTTCAACGAAGGTCAGGATTCCAGTTAACCAACACCGAGTATGGAGTGGGGAAGAGTGCAGATTACCCGTGAAATAGAAGATGAACGGGAAGGAAAGGATGTTAACCTAGGAGTCGAAGGATCGAACTCTAATGGGCATGGAAAGGAGATGGATAAGGAAGGACACATGATTAAAATCATTGAAGGGCTGCAAAGAGAGGCCAAGGCTCGTCGAGCTGATAGCCGAAAGCTCATGAAAGCCAGGGATCGGTAAGGGGAATTAAACTTAAAATTTTTAAAGAGCCTAGAAAGAATAGAGAAGAAACTCAAGATGGGAAGGGACTCAAGTACGACGGAGGGTCGCAGAACCCATGGGAGAATAATTAGGTCAAGGAGTGGTAGATGACATCTCAGTCACTCCCAAAAACATTTTGACAGGAAGACACACAGTAGTTCAAGCCCGTCCCCTACCAGAAAACATCAAAAATATGGAAAGGAGGAGTTGAAAGGGGAGATAAACAAAATGATGCCTCCAACATTCGATGGAGAACATAAGAAGGAGGAAGATGTCGAGACATGGTTGTTGGGCATGAAGAAATACTTCCAACTGCAGAATTATTCTGCTCATACAGAAGGAAGAATTGCAATGTAACAACTGAAAGGAAAAGCGTCCATGTGGTGGGATCAGTTTGTGAAGGTACAACACATCAGAGAGAAATAGGTCATGTGGAAGGAGTTTAAGAGGTATTTCAAGAATAAATACCTGACTAAAAGATACTATGATAGAAAGATGAAGCAGTTCTTCGAACTCAAGTTGGGTAGTATGACCATTGATGAGTATGAATGAATTTTTCTGGAACTACTGAAGTATGTTCCATTCATCAAAGACGAGGCTGTTAAAATTCAGAGGTATCTGAGTGGACTGCCACCTTCCATTGGGGACAATATTCAATACGATGATCCTAAGACCATGGAAGAAACCATAAGAAGGGAGAAATGCCTATACAAACAACAAAGAGAAAAGCCTACCTTTCGGAAGGCTTGGGATGACCAGAAGAGGTTTAATAAAGAACAGAGACAGAAGGGAAACAGACCTCCCTTTTTCAGAAACAGTCTTCAGGGATAGACATCGTTTATAGAGCCAAGAATGACTGAAGAGAGACCACAAAGATAGAGATAGGCGCCCATTCAGTGTTGGGGTTGTCAAGGAAACCACAAGTACAAAAATTGTCCCCATAAAAATGGTAAGGCGAGAACTGTACATATTGTTCAGCAAGCTGAAACAGTGGAGGATATGGGCAGCAAAATGCCGAGGATCTACGCAGCCCTAGACAAAAATAAAGAGGAATTTCAATCGCACATGATTGAAGTGGAAGGTATGATCAACAACTGACCACTTGTTATTTTAATTGATTCAGGGGCTAGCCATAGTTATGTAGATCCTAGAGTGGTGGAAAGTTTGCATCTAACGAAGAGAAAACATGAGAAGTCTTGGTTAGTGCAGTTAGCCACAGGGACCAAGAGGAAGGTCACTGAATTGGTTAAGTCCTGTTCAGTGGACATGAAAGGAATGAGCACTAAGGCTGAATTGAACATTCTTCATTTAGGCTCATATGATTTCTTAATTGGGATGGACTGGTTGGACCAGCACCATGCCCTTTTGGATTGCCGTAACAAGAGGTTCACATGTCTGGACAAAGAGGGAAATCAGGTAACAATCCAAGGAATTTCCAGAGCCATGGCTGTTAGAGAAATATCAACCATGCAACTGAAGAAATGTTACCGGAAAGGCTGTCAATTATTTGCAGCCCGGGTGGAAGAAGTATTCCAAGATGTGGTCTCGAATTTGGAAAATCACAAGGTATTCAAAGAATTTAAGGACGTATTTCAGGAGGTGCCTGGACTACCTCCAAAGAGGGACATTGATTTTTCTATAAATCTGATGCCTGGAGCAGCTCCAGTTTCGAAGGCTCCTTATAGAATGAGTACACTAGAGTTGAAAGAGTTGCAATTGCGGCTCGAAGAGCTACTAAAGAAAGGTTACATTCATCCCAGCGTGTCACCGTGGGGAGCTCTAGTCCTATTCGTGAAGAAGAAAGATGGGACGTTGAGGCTATGCATTGACTTTCGACAGTTGAATAAGGTCATTGTCAAGAACAAGTATCCTCTGTCGAGGATTGATGATATTTTCGATCAGTTGAAGGATGCAAAAATATTTTTGAAAATAGATCTCCGATATGGATATCACCAAGTGAGAATAAGGGATGAGGACATCAGCAAGACTGCCTTCAGAACAAGGTATGGTCATTATGAGTTTACAGTGGTGCCGTTTGGATTGTCCAATGTGCCTGGTGTCTTTATGTGCTTAATGAATGGAGTGTTTAGAAATTATCTGGACAAGTTTGTCATAGTCTTCTTGGATGATATCTTGGTGTATTCCAAGACAGAGGAAGAACACGAACAACACCTTAGAATGGTGCTGCAGGTGTTGAGAGAACACCAGCTGTACGCAAAACTGAGCAAGTGCTCATTTTACCAAAAGCAGATCCATTACTTGGGACACATTATATCAGAGGAGGGGATCGTTGTGGATCCTGAGAAGGTACAAGCCATTCGAGAATGGCCAGTGCCAAGAAATGTGGCAGAAGTAAGATCTTGTATGGGTCTGGTAGGCTATTATAGGAGGTTCATAGCCGGATTCTCAAGGATAGTGTATGCTATCACTTCCTTGCAAAGGAAGGAGAAGAAGTTTCAGTGGACTGATGAATGTGAGAGCAGCTTCCAGCGACTGAAGCAACTTCTCACTAGTGCTCCAATCCTGAGGATTGCAGATCCAAACAAGGATTACATAGTGTGCACAAATGCGTGTAAGGAGGGGCTGGGAGGAGTTCTCAGCCAAGAAGGATTTGTAGTTTGCTATGAATCCCGGAAGTTGAAGGAACATGAGAAGAATTATGCCACTCATGATTTGGAGCTGGCAGCAATCGTCCACATCCTGAGGAAATGGAGACATTACCTCATGGGCAAGAGATTCAAATTAAGAATAGACCACAACGGTCTGAAATATTTATTTGATCAGCCAACCTTAAATGCCAGGCAAATTAGATGGCTGGAATTTCTGTGTGAATATGACTTTGATATCAAGCATATCAAAGGGAAAGAAAATAAGGTGGCTAATGCACTCAGCAGAAAAGTGCATGAATTACATGCTACAACCATTATCATGTACAGAACTGAGATTAAAGACAGAATTATTGAAGCTACAAATGTTGATTTGCAGTACAAAAGACTTGTAGCAAAGCTACAGTAGCATGAGAAACCACAAACCAAGGAAAGTTACACCTTGGGAACTGATGGTTTACTTCTACATAAGAACTGAGTATATGTACCCAATGTCCAAGAATTGAAGCTGGCAATTTTAAAAGAGATGCATAACGTGACTTATGCTGGACATCCTGGATATCAAAAGACTGTGACAGCAGTCAAAAGCCATTATTTTTGGTTGGGTTTGAAGAAAGAAATTGTTGAATACATTGCCAAATGTATGGAGTGCCAAAAGGTTAAGGTTGAGCATAGACACCCAGCAGGGTTGTTGCAGCCTTTACCTATTTCTGAGTGGAAATGGGACATGGTAACAATGGATTTTATCACAGGACTACCTAGAACAAGCAAGCAGCATGATTCAATCATGGTGGTGGTGGACAAGCTTACTAAAGCTGCCCATTTTATTCCACTAAAAACCACCCACGGAGCAGAAGATGTTGCTGATATCTTTTTAAAAGAAGTTGCACGCTTGCATGGAATTCCTAAGACAATTGTGTCTGATAGGGACCCGAAATTCACTTCGAATTTCTGGAAATGACTRTTCAAAGGATTCRGAACCAATCTGAACTTTAGTRCAGYGTATCATCCTGAGTCTGATGGACAGACAGAGAGAGTAAACAGAGTAATAGAAGASATGCTGAGAATGTATGTGATGGATAAACCATCAAGGTGGGAAGACTACCTGCATTTGGTAGAATTCGCCTACAATAATGGGTATCATACATCTCTGAAGATGAGCCCATTCGAATCACTTTATGGAAGAAAGTGCAACACTCCAGTGAGCTGGGATAATCTAGCTGACAGAGTAGTAGTTGGACCTGAACTACTCAAAGAGATGGAAGGTCAAATGATAAAAATCAAACAGAATCTGAAAGCTTCCCAAGACAGGCAGAAAAGTTACGCTGATAGTAACAAAACCCATAGAGAATTCAAAGTGGGTGACCATGTTTCTCTGAAAGTGAAAACTAAGAGGAGTTCCCTGAAGCTGGGAAGTTGCGCCAAGTTGGCAGCAAGATTTTGTGGGCCATTTGAGATCCTAGAAAGGATTGGGCAAGTTGCATACATGCTTGCATTACCTGCATCTATGACTGTACATAATGTGTTTCATGTTTCACTGCTTAAGAAATATGTACCTGATGCTAATCATGTTATCGATTGGACTGTGATTTAGGTGGAACCAGAAGGTGTCATGTAAGTGCATCCTGTGTGCATATTGGACAGGAAAAGCAAACAGCTCCGGAATTGAGCTATAGAGCTTGTAAAGGTCCAGTGGACCTGGTACAGTCCCGAGGACGTGACATGGGAGCATGAAGAAGTTATGCGGGCAGAGTACCCGCATCTTTTTGAAAATTTTGAAAGACTTGCAGAGACAGTGTAAGTTGCACTGAGGACAGTGCAAAAATAAGGGGAGGGGGATTGTAGTGTCCCCAAGGCCGATCCCCGTTGCAAATCATGATATATGAAATGAATTGTAAACATGTTCTATAGGATGGTGAGCCAAGTATTGTATAAGCTGGTAGGCTTGTGTGTTTGTTAGGCCAGGGAGCCTAAGTGTTGAAGGCCAGGAGCCTGCTATTGTACTTGTATGCATGCAGAATGATTAATAAAATATAAATAGCGCCAGGTGCAGACCGACCACGATGAATGAGTGAAGGGGGACTGAGCGTCCACAGAGTGGGCAAGGGATTAGGGGCTGGAAGGTGGGAAAAAGGGGCTAAGTGTTGAGCCTAGGGGCTAAGCCTAGGGGGCTTAGGCCTGGGAATAATATTTTAATAATATTCCCAAAAGACATGTGTATTTTATTTTTATCCTAAGTTCCTCGCAAGGGGAAAACGTGCAAAAGGGATGCATGATGTGGGAACGCATGTCGTTCCTAGGGTGACAAGTGTCAACACTGGTGCATGCAAATATAATAGCCGAGATGAACTGTGTGAGGGAGAGCTTCTCCATTCTACCTGACCGTCTGAGTGTGAACCCATCCGACCTCTGCAAGAATACCCTGGTACAACCCTGAAGGCGGTAAAAGCCTGTGTTGATTTGGGAGATAGCTGGTACATCCTCAGTATAAGTAGTTGGAACTTATGCGTGGGATCTTTGCACCCCTCATACAATCCCGAAACCAAAACCGTGAGACTATCCCATGATTGCTGAACCTGTTTGGGAAGCGCGTGTCTATTTTTCCCAATTGGCTATTGCGGCCATGCAGTGTTGGACTGCGCATGGAATACTATCCAGAGTAAGCTTTGTGTTGAACTTGTGTATGACCTCTCTTCTGGTGAGGGAGGTGACTGTGGTTGGAAGAGGCAGGTTGTCAGGCCTATGAGAAACTCTTTCCAGGTGAAAGAGTTTGTTGGGAAGTGGTTTCTTCCAGAGAGTGCCCAGCACCAGCTACGGGCTCTGAGACTTCCTGATCCATCCTGTTTCCAAGACCCAGAAAGAGAGGTTAGCACCGATGGAGTGTGTGTGTGAAGGTGTATACTCCCAGGTGGAACAGGCATGTAGGGAATGAGAGTCTGGTAGTAGTGGGCATAAGATGGCATCTTTGGGAAGAATCCTTCCAGATATTTCTGTGTTTTTTTCCCTGTAACCTCATCCTAGCCTAGGATTCCTTGCCTTGGGGTGGAGCTCAATCCCATCTCGGGGGTGACCCACTGTTGAGATGATGAGTAGTGTGGTCTAAGGCTAGGAGGTTCGTGGAAGGCCTGCACTTGGTTGGTGGATTTCACCACTGTTACAAGATAAGTATCTAACTATGTTCTTATCACATTTTGCATGACTGTGCTACATAAATTATCATGATTTCCACTGTGTATATGAATTACTATTAAATGCTATGGATTGTTTAATGGTAGCAGTAAATTATATTTTTTACTCTAAGTTAAATGTATTGCTTTACTTGAATGCATGTGATTATATAATGTCTGTACAAATTATGTAAAAGTGTGTGTACAGATTGTTACATAGTGCATTATAAGCTCTGGGTAAGCAAAAAGGTACACTACAGAGGGTGCGGTCTGCATCAGGGGTGCTACAAATTGGTATCAAATCTTAGAAGGAGTGGTTCTACGAGGTAGCCTGGCCTGGCCTTGGTGTCCAGAGGATGTTACAAATTTTTATCAAAGCTTGATTCCAGAAGTTGGGTGGTAGAATGCCCCAACTTGGCATCTCAGGTATGGTCATTACAAGTTCACAGTGGTGCCATTTGGGTTATCAAATGCACCAGTTGTTTTCATGTGATTAATGAATGGTGTTTTCCGGGAATACTTAGACAAGTTTGTCATTGTATGTTTGGATGACATCCTTGTATATTCCAATTAAGAAGAAGAGCTTGAGCATCACCTGAGGATGGTGTTACAAGTGTTAAGAGAGAACCAGTTGTATGCCAAATTGAGCAAGTGCTCATTTTATCATAATCAAATTCTCTATTTGGGGCATATCATATCCGAAGAAGGGATAGCAGTGGACCCTGAAAATTATGAAGCTATTAAAGGGTGGAAAAAAACTAAGATTGTGATAGAAGTCAGATCCTGCATGGGTCTAGCTGGCTACTACAGAAGATTCATTGCATGGTTTTCAAGGATATCTCACCCAATTACTTCCTCGAAAAGGAAAGGGGTGAAGTTTCAATGGAAAACATAATGCGAAAAGAGCTTCCAACAATTGAAGCAGTTGTTAACCACTTGTTGGCATCGATTATATAATTATTATTTTTATAAGCTACCTACACAGGGTCTATGAAATTTTATTACTCTTCATGAGTGTTTCCCTAAATGATAGTTGTAAATCATTTCATTTTACCTATCATCTATTCATGCTTCGTTTTCAGGACTGAAAACATGAATACTTGCAACTATCGTTACTATTTTGTTTTAAAATTTCATTGAAGGCAAATGGTTTATTTAATATGGAGTTCGATTCTTTGCCAGGAAGGTATCACCCTATTGTGTTTTTCACCCTGTCAACTCATAAGCATGACCAAGAGATTGATATTCTTGAAAAACAAAAGACCCCACCATTTGATATTGTTTGTATTGATTTTGGTTTGATCTTTGATCACATTTCTTTCACAAAACTTTTGATTATTCATTTACCCAACTTTGTAATCAAAATATGATGTGCACACTTATGTTTTCTGAGTACTTTGGTCCTAGCATGTACTCAATACCAAGGTGGCATACGATGTACAGGTTGCCATTACTTCTTAGTATGGTCTCGGGTTTCACAAAACTCTTCGCATGCATTTTTATTAAAACTTCCTGCCCATCATTTGAGTCATTATAGCATGTATTGTTAAAGATCGGGGCTATGGCTCTATTTCATTTTTGCAAACTCTACCTATGCACTATGCGTTAAGTACCCTTTCATTCAATATGGCTCTAGTGGTAAGGTTTGATCCAAACGGTATACAAACCCTGTTCTCATATGATAATGCCAGGGAGGATTTGGAAAGGAATGGTTGGCATATTTTCATCAAAAAGTTTCAAGGTTTTAATCTTCAGGTCACCCAAGAGTTCACCTTAACCTTTGATGGTTGTAGGGAAAAAGTAGGTGATGTGCAATTGGAAGTAACTGAATATTTCTTGAGTCAAGCCACGGGGTTTCCAGCGATTGGTTAGAAATGGTTCAAAAACGCGAAAGTGGAGGAAGTCCCTTGGAATTTACTGTTTACCTCACGAAAAATCTAGCTGTGATAGAGGTATGCCAATTTCGTTTTTGAAAACTAGGTGGCATGATTTACTTGTTGTAGTGAAGAAATTCATCACATGTGAGGGACGATTCAAACTTGTTTTCCTATATCATTTACACCTGCTTATGAGTTTTATTGGTTTTCCGTTGAATATACCTTATTACCTACTCAGAAGTCTATATAAAATGGGGAAAAGATTTAAGAAATAGAGGTCAGATTCAAGTCTTTTTCATCATGGCCTGATTAAAATCATCCTCATGCATCAGTTAGAGTCACAAAATGACTGTTGGGATTCGTTCATTACGCGAAATGGTTTTGGTAACCCTGAATTGGGAGAAGTAGATAAGAAAGTCATTGAGGAAACCCTTGTGAACCCGACAGCCTCTCTTCCACCTCTCCAGGCTTGTGATTTTTCCCCTAACAGTGAACCCTCAAGCTACCCTAAGGTCATTCAACAGGACATTCAACCGGTTACACATCCAAAGGATTGTATTAAAACTGTGAAGAAACCTACAGGAAAAAAGTTAAAAGGTAGTGTTGATGTCATTTTCAAAAACAAAAGAGTTGGTCGGTTAATTTCTCAAAGTCTTCGAAATAAAAAAAACTTCCATGCAGATCCGATCAGCATGATTGAAGTAAGTAAAAGCTCAGACTCGGAAATTGACAAATTCCTTGTTGAAGAAGACCCTGTTTCATTCGGGCTATACCCTGACCGACCCTATAACTATGTCGATAATTTGCCTCCTTGTTTGAAAGATAACCCAGAGTTCCCTGGTATCCAGCTCTGCAATAAATATTCTATCCATATGGAGGGTTCTCTGATCCGTAATATTGTTCATTCTAATGCAAACGCCTCACAGTCACAATGTGATGTATGCCTATCGTGGATCGACAGATACTATATCGATGTCTCGTTTCTGCAGCCACGAGTCAAATTTTTAAGAGACTAGGTTGATATGTTAACAAATGAAAACAACAAGCTTGAATCCATCATCCAAGGGAAGGAGAAGTGTTTGAAAACTGCAGGTCATGTGATTTTCAAAAACGTAGAGGTAGCTACAGCTATCGTTAACTCTAAATTTTCTTGATATGATTTGGTTTTATGATTAGAGGTATGATTTTGTTAACATGATTATTGTCATTCTTAAGTTAGGATATTTGGTTTGATTGAATAACCTATTTTTATTATTAAGATTAGTCTGTTTTATTTATTCAATAAAATGAGATTGCATTTTCTATTATAACTAGCTACAGAATCGCAAGATTCTGTAGCCCGTTAAGAAAATTCGAATTGTTTAATTTGATGACAGAAAACACATATGAGATATTCCTATTTTCTTTTGTTTTCAGGATAATTAAGGAGCCCATGATTTCAAATATGATATGCGGCACTTTTGAGATCTCCCAGCCATATCTATTATGTATTTTGAATAAACAGAATTAGACTGTTGATAGTTTTTTGATATCTAGTGAAATCAGGGTGGTTGCATCCCCCTTTATTTTGAAACCAATTTGATCTTATGAACGGGAAACAATTATGTTTCCTGAAACCTATATAAACACATAATTTTGTAAACATGGCATGATCTTGGCCTGGGGCAAGAGTATGGGCATTTTATCACAGACTTGAATGGAACAGAATGCACATTACAACTTTATCTTTTATGTATGATGTTTTGATTCAAGTTATGTTTATGTCGATTTGATAATAGATGGTGATTACTTTCGTCGTCATGATTTATTACAAGTTGATATGATTCATTTTATATGTTGTCCATATTTTATGTTTCAGCTACAATATATACATAGTGATCATCTATCCAATTTAAATTAGGAGATTTATCTCTAATTTATGTTGAATGTTACATGCAAGTTCTTATAGGAAGATTTATTTTTTCGTAGTTACTTGCAAATCGTAAGATCACTGTAACTGTGTCTATTTTATATTCTGTTACCAAAACTCAATCTCCAGTGCATTGTTTCTCTTTTGTTTGGAACAACCTTAAGATCTGTTGCAGGTTTACTTCACGGATAAAGTGGTTGGATATTCTCTATCGAACAGACATTGGATGCGTTAATAGGTTAGTTTGTCATTTTATTTAGTTTGCTAGTTTATTTTAGAAGTTTTATATCTATATAATATGATTTCCATTACCTATTATTTTTTGTTCGATTAAGTAAGTTTAATATGTGATTTCAAGAATGTATACATCCAAGAAAACAAACCAAAAAATTAAATAGTATTTTCACTTTCTTTATTACTGTTGTTAAAGGAACCAATTTACATTTGATTTTTACGAGTTTAGATTAAAAATCGTGTTTTGTATAGATTGTATATAGAATTATTAGACATATATTATTTAAACAAATTGTACATATATATATTTAAATGTACATATAGATTTTAGTGATTCTTATTTATTAAGTATTGTATTTTCTTTAGTTATTTTTTTCTTTCTTTAGAACTTATATCGGCCAACGGAGCCGCTAAACCCATCGGAGTGAATTAATCCAAACGGCTTGGGTTAATTAGACAACCCCGGACCGGATTCACTCTTCCAGTTGAGGAGTGGTCAATTTCGCCCGTCAACACCACTGCTCCAATTCTAATGATTGTAGATTCGAATGAAGATTTTTTGGTTTGCATGGATGCATCAAAAGAAGGACTTGGTGGAGTCCTTAGTCAGAACGGATTTGTGGTATGTTTTGAATCCAGAAAATTGAAAGAGCATGAAAGGCTCTACGCCACTCATGATTTGGAGTTGGCAGCCATAGTGCATGCCTTAAAGAAATGTAGACACTACCTCAAGAGAAAAATATTTGAGCTGAGAATGGACTATAATGGTCTGAAATATCTATTTGATTATCCAACTCTAAATTCCAGACAAAGTAGATGGTTATAGTTTCTCTGTGAGTATGACTTTGATATCAAGCACATCAAAGGAAAAGAGAACAAAGTGGTTGATGCACTCAACAGGAGAGTGCATGAACTACATGCTACAACAATTAGCATGTATCAAAATGATCTTAAAGGCATAATTTCTAAGGCTACAAAAGAATATTTTTAGTACATGGAGTTAGTAACAAAATTACAACAAGGTAAAATGCAGCAGAAGGTTGAAGGTTATAAATTGGGAAATGACGAAATTCTCATGAATTGAGGAGTATGATATTGAAAGAGATGCATAATGTACCTTATGATAGACACCCAGGATATGTTAGGGTCCTAAACTGCACATAGGTAGAACAATATATTCAGATGTAATAAAGGTCAACATTAATAAGGCCTTGCAATAAAATAGAACATGTCGAATGTAAGAAGACCTAATAGAAGCTTTTTCTTCTAGAAGTATCTTCCTCTAGATGCTTCTTTTAATAGACATATTTAGTATAAATAGGAGTCGAGGGTATGAGAACCCTAGCTTGGATATTATTGGAATAGAGCTCTGCTCGACTGGAGGTTTCCCCCTCGAAGAGGCCCGTGAACATTGCTCTCATAATCAAAGTGATATTTCTATTGTTATTCTTATATCATTTCAGTGTTATTGTGGTGAATGTTTTGGTTATATTGTTGTTATTCTACCATTTCTAGCATTTTATTTATGTTCTGTATACCTTTTATATCTAGTATATTACAAGTGGTATCAGAACACTTTCCTTGGTAGAAATTGTGGGTTAAATTTTGTTTTCAGGGTAGAGACATATTCTGGTGTCTTTAATCCACAGAGAGTTGTCGTTACGCACATAAACCCATGGTTGAGGGATTCATACATGCAAGAAATACAAGTGGTACTTAAGCGCTCATCTGTTGGCCACCCGTAACCCTTGTTGGTACCCCTTCGAGTGGTAGCACTTCAGAAAACACCTGTGTACAGATCAACCTAGATTACCTGAAGCCCTCTTTAGATAAACCGATCAGCCTCCTAACTGCTATAGTGCCACCGAGAACAACACTCGAGAAGATAATCTCTAGTACCTGGGTAGTTAGGTAGTACAACTAAGGGCATGGTCTAGCCTCCTTAGTTAGTTCCCTGAGATATTGGGTTGAGTACTACTATTGGACCCCGCACATATATCAGAGAGTTGTAGCACAGGGAAAACCCTTGTTTTTAGAACCCTTGAATACCTAACCCTTGGGGATAGAAACATAAACAAATTAAAACAGACAAGATCTATTTCCACGCAACTATGTTCGGGTTGCCAGATCACTACACATTTCTTCCTGGTTAATAATTTGAGCATTTCATCACTGCAGTATTCTTCAGACTAGAGTATAACTCCGCATGTGTAAAAAAAAAAGTCTAGAAATTTTTGCACCATTATTTGAGACCTATTCCATTGGATTCATCTCTTCACCCTTATAACATTCATACATATCATTTTTTAGAAAAAAAATTGACCCCACCCACACCATTTTGGTTCCCTCGTCATCATGACCCATACCCGTAGCCAAGACTTGGAAGCTTGCTTCAATACCTTGCAATCTAATTTCATCGAGACCCAACAAGAAGTGAAACAACTTAGTGCCAATCTTGTCGCCATCAATACAACCATGCAGTACTCAATGGAGGAAATCAAACAAGACCTGACTACCCAGCTTGAATCTGTTGTTTCGATGCTCTGTATCAAGATGCATATCCCTATAGATAACCCTTTATCTGACCCACCTCCACATACTGAAGCTGAAAATTCCTCTCATTCCCATAACTTTCAGTACCATCACTTTCAACGTGACCTACGCCTTCCACAGGTGGATGTGACCAAATTTGATGGCTCGGATCCCACTGGTTGGGTAACCCAAATGGAACATTATTTCTCTTTATACAACATTACAAATGACTTGGCCAAACTTCGGTACGGTGCTCTCCATCTAGATCAAGAACGTTGCCAATGTTGGAAATGGAGAAAAACTTCTCGTCAAGGGTATATTGCTTGGACACACTTTGTGGCATATCTTTATGAATGCTTTGACACTGACACCAACCATTTGTGTCGTTTGACAAAGTTGAAACAATCGGGCATAGTAGAAGACTTTATAGCTTCTTTTGATCACCTGGCGTTTCGGATAGAGGGCATGTCTGATGCCTTTTTTCGAGAGTGTTTTATCAATGGCGTCAAGGATAAGATTCAGGCTCATGTTCTCATGGATCGGCCTCAAAGTTGGGTGGAGGATACTAAAAGAGATAACGAAGAACAAAAGGTTGTATCTTCTCAAAACCGGAAACCCTCCTTTATCCCTCGTACTAAACTAGTAAATTCCACTACTCCCTCCGCTCCACTAAAGATACAAAAATTGACTAGGGATGAAATGGATGAATGCCAACTCAAAGGCCTTTGTTATAATTGTGATGAAAAATATTTCCCAGGCCACAAGTGTAAGGAACAAAATCTTTTTATGACCATCCTGGAGGATATTTCAGAAGAGGATGTTGAAACTTCCCTTATGTCTGAGTCACCTGAAACCACTGACATAATCCCTCCCTCATACCCTCTCGAAGTAGAACTGATCATTTCCCTAAATTATCTCATTGGCTTCTCTTCTCCCCAAACCCTCAAGCTAATCGGTTACATCAAGCTTAGGAAGGTCATCATTCTAGTTGATAGTGGAAGCACCCATAATATTATTCATCATCGCATTGCCCAAGAAACTCATTGCTACATCCATGCAGTCAATAATTTCCAAATCATGATTGCCAATGGTGGCCCTGTGAAATGTGGAGTGCATTGTGAAATTGTGTGTCTCCAAATTGGTGACTACCATCTAAAATATCATATGTTTTCTATTGACATGGGAGGTTGTGACATTATGTTGGGTGCAGACTGGATAAGGACTTTGGATCCCATTCTCATGGATTTTAAGGAATTAACCATGCAATTCGACCAGGAGGGCCAAAAATATAAGTTCTAAGGAATCACCGTCGATTCACCTGAGATCATTAATTCCAATCGCATGGAAAAGCTTCTCAGGAAAGTTCATTCTAGTGTTATTTCCCAACTCCATGCCATACAAGAAACAAAGACACCATTGGTGATGCAAGACCTCCAATCCATCCTTTCTAAACATCAAGTGGTCTTTTCCACTCCCCAGGGACTCCCTCCTTCCCATGGTGTTCATGATCATTCCATTCTCCTTGTACCAGGAAGCCTTCCTCCCAATATCCATCTGTATCCTCACCCCTTTTCCCAAAAAAATGAAATTGAGAAAATGATCCAGGAACTCCTTAACACATATGTTATCTGCCCTAGTACCAGCCCCTACTCTTCTCCTGTGGTTATGGTCCTGAAGAAATAAGGTTCTTGGTGAATGTGTCCTAACTTTAGTTCCCTCAACAAACTTACCATTAAAGACAAAATTCCCATTGATGTCATTGATGACCTCTTGGATGAATTGAGTGGTGCCCAGTTCTTTACTAAACTTGATCTTCGTTATGGATACCACTAGATACGTATGAAAGAGGAAGACATTCCCAAGACTGGATTTAGAACTCATGAGGGCCACTATGAGTTTTTGGTCATGCCCTTTGGCTTGTGTAATACCCTCTCCACCTTCCAAAGCCTCATGAATCATGTCTTCTGTCCTTTTCTTAGTCATTTTATATTAGTTTTCGTTGATGATATCCTCATCTATAGAAAAACCTGGACATAACATCTTTCTCATTGGATCAAGTTCTCCATCTACTCTCTCAGCATCAACTTTTCTTGAAACAGTCTAAATTCGCTTTTGACGCCTCAAAATTTGAGTACTTGGGTCATCTGGTTGGCAAGGACAACATCAGGGTGGATCCTAAAAATATTGAAGCTATGCAATACTGGCCTCACCCAAAGACTCTCAAAATCTTGCATGGATTTCTGGGCTTAACAAGTTATTATTGAAAGTTTGTTAAGAATTATGGAAAGATTGCAGCACCTCTCATTGCACTCCTAAAAAAGAACTCTTTCACTTGGACACTAGAAAGATTTTCAAACCTTGAATATGGCCATGTGCACCACTCCAGTCCTAGCCCTTCCTGATTTCACAAATACCTTTGTCTTGGAATGTGATGCTTCAGGGAAAGGAATTGGTGTTGTCCTTATGCAAGAGGGTCAGTCTTTAGCCTTTACCAGCAAGCAACTGTTTGAAATAAATCCGGGCAAATCAATCTATGAAAATTAAATGTTGGCTATTCTGCATGTCGTTGATATGTGGCACCCTTATCTATTCGGGAAACGCTTCCAAATTAAGATAGACCATCAAAGCCTTGAGTATTTTCTGGAACAATGCATTTCCTCCCCGGAGCAGAAAAAATGGGTGACTAAGATCTTTGGATTTGATTATGATATCATTTACAAGAAAGGAAAAGACAATGTGGTTGTGGATGCACTTTCCCGAAAATATGAAGATGACGGATCCCTTTTTTCTCTTTCCTTCATTGTACTAGATTGGCTCCAAGCCATTCGCCAGGAATGGCTACATGATCCCAAAACTTCTCATATGATACAACAATTGAAGTCAAATTCTCCAACTTCCCCAGGGTACTATTGGCTCCATGATGAGCTTCGATACAAAGGCCTTTTGTATTTAAGTAAACAATCAAAACTTAAATCCATGTTACTTTCTGAGCTTCATGCTACACCCACAGCGGGGCACTCCTGGTTTACCAAAACCTATGATAGGGTCAAATGTTCTTATTTATGGGATGGTATGAAACAACATATTCATAATTTTGTCACTGAATGTGATGTGTGTCAACACAACAAGGGCGAAATAGTCAAATCTTTGGGCACACTACAACCACTTTCGATTCCACCTGTTATTTGGAGGGATATCTCTATGGATTTTATTACAGGCTTACACAAATTGGGAAATAAATCAATCATCATAGTGGTTGTTGATCATATTTCCAAGTATTCTCATTTCTGTGCTCTTCAACACCATTTACAACATCCATGATGGCTCAACTTTTCATGGATCGAGTTTTCAAGCTTCATGGCATGCCGCATTCTATTGTTTCTGATCACGACCCAAATTTCACCAGCAATTTTTGGCAAGAATTGTTCAAGCTACAAGGAACCCAATTTCATCTTAGCACAACTTATCATCCCCAAAATGATGTTCAAACGAAATTTGTCAACAAGTGTTTGGAAACATATTTGAGGTGTTTTACCTCAGAAAATCAAAATCAGTGGGCTCAATGGTTACCCCTAGATGAATGGTGGTACAACACTTCATACCATATAGATACATGCATGACTCCTTTTGAAGCAGTATATGGACAAAATCTACCTTCAATTCTCTCATACTTACCTAGTGTCTTGAAGGTCGAGGCGATTGACCAAACACTCACAGTTCGAGAGGCTATTCTCCTCACCCTGAAAGAGAATTTGGTCATGGAACAGAATCACATGAAGAAGAAAACAAATCAAGGTCACTCTGAACGTCAATTTGCAGAAGGGGATTAGGTGTTTCTTCGGCTGAAACCTTACAAAAAAAATTCCCTCAAGGCCGACCATTGTCAGAATCTAGCACCCAAATTTTATGGTCCTTATACAGTTCTCAAGCATGTGGGATAAGTGGCCTATCAATTAGCTTTGCCCAGTCATTCTAAGCTACATCATGTTTTTCATGTTTTATGCTTAAAGAAGGTGATTAGAACTAAGTGCCAAATTCAAACCAACCTTCCGGAGTTAGATGAAGAAGGATCCATTTGGCTACAACCACAAGTAGTTTTGGACCAGCATGAGCGTTGCCTACATCATAGAACCATCAAGGAAGTGTTTGTCTAGTGGAAAGATACAACTCCAGTAGATGTCACTTGGGAACCAACTACCATTCTGTAGCAATTTCCACATCTCAAGCCTTGAGGACAAGTCTGTTTTTAAGGGGGGGGACATGTTAGGATCCTAACCCACACATAGGTAGAACAAGATATTCAGATGTAATAAAGGCCAACATTAATAATTCCTTGACATAAAATAGAATAAGTTGAATGTAAGAAGACCTAATAGAAGATTTCGCTTCTAGAAGGATCTTCCTCTAGATTCTTCTTTTGATAGACATATTTAGTATAAATAGGAGTCAAGGGTCTAAGAACCCTAGCTTGGATATTATTGGAATAGAGATCTTCTCGACTGGAGGTTTTCCCCTTGAAGAGGCCCGTGAACATTGTTCTCAAAATCAAAGTGTTATTTCTATTGTTATTCTTATATCATTTCAGTGTTATTGTGGTGAATGTTCTGGTTATATTGTTGTTATTCTACCATTTCTAGCATTTTATTTCTGTTCTACATACTTTTTATATATGGTATATTACAGGATATCAGAAAACCATTGTTGCTCTTAAGATCCAATATTATTGGGTAGGCATGAAGAAGGAAATTGTTAAGTTCATTGCTAAATGTTTGGAGTGTCAGAAGGTCAAGG
>ML829358.1:0-11005 GCA_009831015.1 Picea engelmannii | reverse complement strand
TGATATCCATATCGGAGATCTATTTTCAAAAATATTTTTGCATCCTTCAACTGATCGAAAATATCATCAATCCTCGACAGAGGATACTTGTTCTTGACAATGACCTTATTCAACTGTCGAAAGTCAATGCATAGCCTCAACGTCCCATCTTTCTTCTTCACGAATAGGACTAGAGCTCCCCACGGTGACACGCTGGGATGAATGTAACCTTTCTTTAGTAGCTCTTCGAGCCGCAATTGCAACTCTTTCAACTCTAGTGTACTCATTCTATAAGGAGCCTTCGAAACTGGAGCTGCTCCAGGCATCAGATTTATAGAAAAATCAATGTCCCTCTTTGGAGGTAGTCCAGGCACCTCCTGAAATACGTCCTTAAATTCTTTGAATACCTTGTGATTTTCCAAATTCGAGACCACATCTTGGAATACTTCTTCCACCCGGGCTGCAAATAATTGACAGCCTTTCCGGTAACATTTCTTCAGTTGCATGGTTGATATTTCTCTAACAGCCATGGCTCTGGAAATTCCTTGGATTGTTACCTGATTTCCCTCTTTGTCCAGACATGTGAACCTCTTGTTACGGCAATCCAAAAGGGCATGGTGCTGGTCCAACCAGTCCATCCCAATTAAGAAATCATATGAGCCTAAATGAAGAATGTTCAATTCAGCCTTAGTGCTCATTCCTTTCATGTCCACTGAACAGGACTTAACCAATTCAGTGACCTTCCTCTTGGTCCCTGTGGCTAACTGCACTAACCAAGACTTCTCATGTTTTCTCTTCGTTAGATGCAAACTTTCCACCACTCTAGGATCTACATAACTATGGCTAGCCCCTGAATCAATTAAAATAACAAGTGGTCAGTTGTTGATCATACCTTCCACTTCAATCATGTGCGATTGAAATTCCTCTTTATTTTTGTCTAGGGCTGCGTAGATCCTCGGCATTTTGCTGCCCATATCCTCCACTGTTTCAGCTTGCTGAACAATATGTACAGTTCTCGCCTTACCATTTTTATGGGGACAATTTTTGTACTTGTGGTTTCCTTGACAACCCCAACACTGAATGGGCGCCTATCTCTATCTTTGTGGTCTCTCTTCAGTCATTCTTGGCTCTATAAACGATGTCTATCCCTGAAGACTGTTTCTGAAAAAGGGAGGTCTGTTTCCCTTCTGTCTCTGTTCTTTATTAAACCTCTTCTGGTCATCCCAAGCCTTCCGAAAGGTAGGCTTTTCTCTTTGTTGTTTGTATAGGCATTTCTCCCTTCTTATGGTTTCTTCCATGGTCTTAGGATCATCGTATTGAATATTGTCCCCAATGGAAGGTGGCAGTCCACTCAGATACCTCTGAATTTTAACAGCCTCGTCTTTGATGAATGGAACATACTTCAGTAGTTCCAGAAAAATTCATTCATACTCATCAATGGTCATACTACCCAACTTGAGTTCGAAGAACTGCTTCATCTTTCTATCATAGTATCTTTTAGTCAGGTATTTATTCTTGAAATACCTCTTAAACTCCTTCCACATGACCTATTTCTCTCTGATGTGTTGTACCTTCACAAACTGATCCCACCACATGGACGCTTTTCCTTTCAGTTGTTACATTGCAATTCTTCCTTCTGTATGAGCAGAATAATTCTGCAGTTGGAAGTATTTCTTCATGCCCAACAACCATGTCTCGACATCTTCCTCCTTCTTATGTTCTCCATCGAATGTTGGAGGCATCATTTTGTTTATCTCCCCTTTCAACTCCTCCTTTCCATATTTTTGATGTTTTCTGGTAGGGGACGGGCTTGAACTACTGTGTGTCTTCCTGTCAAAATGTTTTTGGGAGTGACTGAGATGTCATCTACCACTCCTTGACCTAATTATTCTCCCATGGGTTCTGCGACCCTCCGTCGTACTTGAGTCCCTTCCCATCTTGAGTTTCTTCTCTATTCTTTCTAGGCTCTTTAAAAATTTTAAGTTTAATTCCCCTTACCGATCCCTGGCTTTCATGAGCTTTCGGCTATCAGCTCGACGAGCCTTGGCCTCTCTTTGCAGCCCTTCAATGATTTTAATCATGTGTCCTTCCTTATCCATCTCCTTTCCATGCCCATTAGAGTTCGATCCTTCGACTCCTAGGTTAACATCCTTTCCTTCCCGTTCATCTTCTATTTCACGGGTAATCTGCACTCTTCCCCACTCCATACTCGGTGTTGGTTAACTGGAATCCTGACCTTCGTTGAACTCTGCACACACATTGTGAAATTCAATTTGAAGTTTGTCAGTCCATTAAACCTTCACGAACAATCCACAAAATTTATAAGCCAGTTCGAACAAAATAAAAGACATTTCGTTTTAAATAAGTTTCTTGAACTGGAAGTATTATGTATCTCTTCCATTTCTTTGCATTTTGCGGCAATTTCCAAACAGTTCTGGCACCCGTCAGTCTTTTGCAATATAATGCGCAGATGAATCGAATTTGTCAAGCCTTCATTTTCTTGACAATTCCTCATCTTTCGTGACAATGGAGTTTAAGAAAGTGTTTCAATTTCATGAATTTTTTGAGCTCTGTTCAACTCTGTATTTTTTGGGTGTTCGAAACTTCATTTTTTGGTATTTCGGGACTTCTGGGACCTTGAGTTTCGGGGTTTCAGAGTTTTGGTACTGGAGAACTCCCGTTTCACTCTCCTTCCCCACCCCCGACTTCCAAAATTCTGATTTGCCTTATTCTACGGGTCTACAGCACAGTTGTTTCCCTCAACCGTAGTGGTACGTGGTGTGTTTCGGAGGATCCTCGTCACCTTCGGTGACGTCATTAGGGTCCCACCACTCTTTCCTTGTCTTCCCACTCATTGGCACGTGGTACTCTTCATTTTTCTATGTGGCACATCTCCCAATTGAAGCTTCGGGTGTCGAGGTTTTTTGATCCCTGACGACATGAGTTCCTGTCCTCACGAACTCTCGATCCCCGATTTTTCGATGCGCCTTTTGCCTTAGCCCCCCCCAGCTATGCTGAGGTCCATGTGACTGCCTCTCATAATACCACAGTATTTTACCCTTATCGGGGTTTTTCCTATCGCGATTTCACCACTCGCGATGTCGAACAACTTGCTTTACCGACTCCCAAACCTCGATATGCCATTTCTCCGATACACTCGCGCGATTGACTATGCAACGGTCCCTCACTCCATCGGCATTTTGGAGTTTGCAATATCATAAATCCTAAATGCATAAATTTTTGGGACTTCTCACCGTGAAAACCCAAAACGGTGTGCCACCTGTCCATCTCTCGGATCCTGTGGCCCCCACACGGTTCTTTTGTCCGTCGGGATATCACGTTTTGCGATTTCGCGATTCCTATTGTAGTGATGTCGGGATTTCCAACACCCAATCCACAATATGGAATTCCACACGTAAATGAAACAGTCAGATATTTCTCACATCAAACGGTCTTTACAGACCCTGAGATTTCCTAAAGGAATCTCGTTCGTTCATCGGGACTTAGGCACATGCTAATGTCTCAATAGTATGGTCGGGATTATCATGATGAAAGTCCGAGTTCTTGTCATCGAAACTTCTGAATCCCCAATCCTCTAAACGGGTAGTCTCACAACACGTGGCCATCTCAAATCGGACATTCCACAACTGTTTTGGGGTTTCCATCATGGAAAGTCCCGATCCCTTGTTACCAAGACTCCCGATATCGCGATTCTCCATTTCCCGAAATGGAAAATATCACGACATGTGTCCTCCATATTTTGGATGGTCTAGATCTATTTTGGGCTTTCACTTTTAATCATTGAGGTTTTAACCTTCAGACACCTCCCGACATATCCAACGGCTATCGAGTTTTCCGATCGAGATCTCACGGCTCAGACGGTTTCTAACTAATTCGGGATTTCGTGTATCGCGATTTCCACACTCCTATGCCATTTCCAAAGGAATTTTAATCCTTATGCACATTTTCCCAGATCTGACAGTCACGAGGGCTCGCCTTCCCTATCGAACAGATCCTAAGGTTCTAACACCATTGGTTTAGAGACCTGTCTCCCTGTGGCCATAGACCACACTGGCTACGGTTTCACTGCACCGCTAAACCTCCTGCGCTCGTAAGCGCGGTCAAGCAACTACTTGACACTCTGGAACAAACCAAGGTCTGAAATTGGCCATTCCAAGCCCAATTTCCTTCACATTCTCGGTCCAACGACCACTCCACTGGTCCATCTAGGCTCAGTGTCGAAACCTTCACTTTGATACCGATTTGTAGTGTACCTTTTTGCTTACCCAGAGCTTATAACGCACTATGTAACAATCTGTACATGCACTTTTACATAATTTGTACAAACATTATATAATCACATGCATTCAAGTAAATAAATACATTTAACTCATAGTAAAACATATAATTTACTGCTACCATTAAACAATCCATAGCATTTAACAATAATTCATATACACATCACAAATCATGATAATTTATGTAGCACAGTCATGCAAAATGTGATAAGAACATAGTTAGATACTTATCTTGTAACAATGGTGAAATCCACCAACCAAGTGCAGGACTTCCACGAACCTCCCAGCCTTAGACCACACTGCTCATCATCTCAACAGTGGGTCACCCCCGAGCTGGGACTGAGCTCCACCCCAAGGCAAGGAATCCTAGGCTAGGATGAGGTTACAGGGAAAACAACACAGAAATATATGGAAATATTCTTCCCAAAGATTCCATCTTACGCCCACTACTACTAGACTCTCATTCCCCACATGCGTGTTTCGCCTAGGAGTATACACCTTCACACGCACAGTCCATCGGTGCTAATCTCCCTCTCTGGGTCTCAACAACAGGTCGGATCAGGAAGTCTTAGAGCCCGTAGCTGGTGTTGGGCACTCTCTGGAAGAAACCACTTCCCAGCAAACTCTTTCACCTGGAAAGAGTTTCTCACAGGCCTTAAAACCTACCTCTTCCAACCAAATTCGCCTCCCTCACCAGAAGAGAGGTCATACACAAGCTCGACACAAAGCTTACTCTGGCCAGTATGCCACGTAGAGTCCAGCACTGCATGGCCACAACAACCAATTGGGAAAAACAGACACGCACTTCCCAAACAGGTTCAGCAATCATGGGATAGTCTCACGGTTTTGGTTTCAGGATTGTACGAGGGGTGCGAAGATCCCGCGCGCAAGTTCCAAATGCTTAGACTGAGGATGTACTAGCTATCTCCCAAATCAACATAGGATTTTACCACCTTCAGGGTTGTACCAGGGTATTCTTGCATAGGTCGGATGGGTTCACGCTCAGACGGTTGTGTAGAATGGAGAAGTTCCCCCTCACACAGTTCATATCGGCTATTATATTTGCATGCACCAGGGTTGACACTTGTCACCCTGGGAATTGCATGTGTTCCCACAGCATGCATCCATTTTGCACGTTTTCCCCTTGCTAGGAACTTAGGAGAAAAATAAAATACACATGTCTTTTGGGAATAATATTAAAATATTATTCCCAGGCCTAAGCCCCCTAGGCTTAGCCCCTAGGCTCAACAGTTAGCCCCTTTTCGCACCTTCCAACCCCTAATCCCTTGCCCACTCTGTGGACGCTCAGTACCTCTTCACTCATTCATCGTGGTCGGTCTGCACCTGGTGGTGTTTATATTTTATTAATCATTCTGCATACATACAAGTACAACAACAGGCTCCTGGCCTTCAACACTTAGGCTCCCTGGCCTAACAAACACATAAGCCTACCAGCTTATACAATACTTGGCTCACCATCCTATAGAACATGTTTACAATTCATTTCATATATCATGATTTGCAATGGGGCTCGGCCTTGGGGACACTACACCCTATGCCTCGACAGAGACCTCTGCGCTGACCTCCCGGTCTTAAGGATCATTCTAATTTTACCCTCGAGCCGGAGTGGCTCCTACGATTCTCCAGTGGAATATCCTGTGAAATTGACCCACAGGTATTTTCGACACCTTACAGCCTTTAGGCTCAGTTCTTTCTCTGTTCCCAACAGAAAACCACAATCGGGTTTTGGGTTTTCGCGATCCTCGATGTCGCCAACACTTGCTTCCTCGAATTTCTGATCTCTGATATCCTGATGCACTCCCTTTGTGCTTCTAGCCCTCCTGGCTATACCCCTAATCCATGCAACCTCTCTTATATGACCATAGTCTCACCTCTTATCGGGATTCGAGGTTTCGAATGTCAAAATGTATTAAACCTCTTGTCAACAGAATCCCCGATTTCTCGATTCTCGATTCCCCGATATGATTCCTCCTTTCGGGAAATTTCTCGATGATCGCGATTGTCACCACATGTCCTCTAGAATGGACGGTCCTCGCCTCTTCGGGGTTTTCTCCATGGAAATTCCCGATGCCTCGTTATGACGAGATGACGTCAACTGGTTCCCACATGGAGCTTTCCTCTTTTTGGAAAAATCAGACTTTGCGATTCCAAGTTGCAAGTTCTCCTTTCCTCCCTAACTCGCGAAATGTTGATTCCCAACTTCCCTCAGATTTCTAACATGTGTCCAAAGTGGATGGATGGTTCAGGTCAACCCTTGGGTTTCACCAATTATATAAACCCAAACAACTTACCTAGGTGAGTCTCGATGACCGAAAATGTCGATGGGGCTCCCGATCTTGTCCACGTGCCCCAACTGATGGACGACCCTGATTCAACCTTGGGATTTCGAGACTTTCGATGCCCTGATGACACAAATTCTTTGTCAACTTAAAAACCAAGTCGCCGAAATGCCAACGGGCTCTCGATGACTACCACCTGTCCCCTCAAGATGGACAGCTCAGATTGATTCTGGGATTTTCACTATGAAAAATTCCCGATCACTCGTCCTCGTGACTCCTGATTTTGCGAATGCTGAAATTCCGATGGCCACACCTCTCGTCGGAACTTTACTCCTCCTGTTCACGAAGCTTAAACTCCGTGCAACTCCTGGTCAATCCAATGGCCGACGGGTGTTTGAATGGGATCTGATGGTCCACAATCTCATGAGCTTGAACTCTGGACGCAGCCGTAAACCCCCTCGCTTGTCTGGTAGATCTGACGGCTGGCGGGATTTCACAAATCCTCCCCACAGATTCCTGACCGTCGGTCTCTTCCCTTTGATGATTTCTATGAAGGAAACCAATGACTCTTCCCTGGACTTATCCGCTTGGGCTACAACCTTCCGACACCCCTCAATGTTTTCAAAGGCTTTACTCCTCCTAAGCTTCTTCACAACTTCGAGCCTCAAAGAGGGTCTTTGCACGCACTCCTTGTGGCAACCTCCAAACATGTCTAAGTTTTGATTTTGTCCAACCCTGTGCACTCCTGTAGCAGTGGTCTCTCAATGGCTTCGCTCAGTTCGCTCCTCTGAGACTCCTCTCAGCCTGTGCACTCCTTGCACGGCTCATGTGCCCAATTGCACTTCTGCGGAAATGAGAACAAATGCTACCTATCTGAACCCTCTGTCAATGCACTCCTTGCGGACACTTCGACTGCACTCCTTGCAGGAATTCTTGCTCAGATAGAGAAACAATTGAAACTCATTCCCTCTTCCTTTCAGACTTCAATTTAGAACATGAAGTCATAGACTCAACATATCAAAGAAAATGTATAACATGAAGCAAACATTCATGAGCATAACATTAATACACAGAGAACAACACACACAATGAATTTTGAATCAAAGCTTTCTATTAATCCAAATATCTGTACATGGGTGTTCTCACACAGATCTCTGCATGCTATTAATCTTCCTTCTCTAGAATTCTTCCAATCTAATGATACAATACACAATAAAGGTGTTTATATCCCGTTTCCCTCTTGCACTCTCAAACAGTCTAATCTAGAATTAAATTCTATCTACCTGCATTAACTATCTTAAATGCCTCCTACCTACTAAGGACGAGAGCGTATGGCTCAAGGTCTCGATTACATCACACACGTGCGCTTCATTAAATTGTTACATTTATGTTTGCGCAACCATCCCAAGGTAAATTTCAAAATTTGTGTTGGCACTTGCCCAACTGTCTCTTGCCTTCCACGTTGGCTCGCTTGACGTGGGAGATGCTCGTACATCATACTCCCTCACTTGAAAACTTTCATGGGCTCCTGTCCATGAGCTCCTGGATGTTTTTCCATGCTTCTGTACTTTGCTTCAGTCTCCCAGCTGGCATCTTCAACTGGATTGTTCTTCCACTTGACCAGATACTCAAAGTATTCTTTCCTTCTGGTCTTCTTCCCAATTCTCTTCTCTAGTATGCTTTCTATTTGTGGCTTCTCTGTAACTGGAATCTGATTTTGCCACTGAAACTATGAATGTTCATCACTTGTTCTTGCTTCCTTAGCTTTGTATGGGTACAAATCTGAGACATTGAATATCGGAGAAATTCCGATCCCATCGGGTAATTCTATCTCATAAGAATTTGACCCAAATTTCTTCAAGACCTTGCATGGTCCGATTTTCTTCATCTTCAATTTATTATATGTTCCTCTCGGGAACCTTTCCTTTCTTAGATGTGCCAGAATTAAATCACCAACTTCAAACTGAAGTTGTCTTCTATGCTGATCGGCTCTTCGCTTATACTCCTCTCTTGAATTTTGCAATCGCTCCTTCACCTGGCTGTGAAGTTCTTTCATCGCCTCTGTGAAATCTTCTACACTAGCGCTCCTAGTCGCAGTCTGTTCTGAAGATCTCAGTTCAGAAATTCCTCTTGGCTACATGCCATAAACAATATGAAATGGACTCTAGCCTGTGCTCCAATTTATTGAGTCATTGTACGCAAATTCTGCCTGCGGTAATATACTATCCCACTGGCTATGGTGCTCTATCACCAAGATTCTCAGCAAGTCTCCTAGACTTCTGTTCACTACTTCTGTCTGCCCATCCGTCTGAGGATGATAAGTTGAATTAAACAACAAGTTAGTTCCTATATTCTTCCATAAGGTCCTCCAAAAATGCCCTATGAATTTGGTGTCTCGATCCGAAACTATACTCCTCGGAAAACCATGAAGTCGAATGACCTCTTTGAAAAACAGGTTTGCAACGTGAGTTGTGTCACTTGTTTTCTGACATGGGATGAAGTGTTCTATCTTAGAAAATCTATCCACCACCACAAAGATTGAATCACAACCTCTTTGTGTTCTTGGCAACCCCAATATGAAATCCATGCTAATTTCATCCCACGACCTTTCTGGTATGGGCAATGGTTGATAAAACCCTGCATTCTTCTTTCTTCCCTTCGAATGCTGGCAAATTTTGCATCGGTCCATGAATCTCTTGAAATATGCTCGCATTCTCGGCCAAAAATATGACTCATTCATCTTTGTGAACGTCTTGTCATGGCCAAAGTGTCCTTCCAATCCTCCACTTTGTTTTTCCTTCAACAGATTCTCACTCATGGAGCATTTCAGAATACACAATTGATTGCCTTTGAAAAACAATCCTTCCTGGATCATGTATTCTATCCATTGAATTCTATCTCTGAGAACTGGATTCTCAGCTGCTTCATACGCTTCTTTAAAATCCTGATCATCAACGCACATGTTCCTGAGATCATCAAAACCCAATGTTTTGACTCTAAACTCCTGCAACAACAAACACTTCCTGCTCAAAGCATCAACAACTTTGTTAGCAGTACCAGAAATATGTTTAATAACAAAAGTGAAATTTTGCATATATTCAACCCATTTGACATGTTTCTGATTCAACTTTTCCTGTTGAGTCACAAACTTCAATGCATGGTTATCATTGTACAATACAAACTCTTTCGGGATCAAGTAATGCCTCCATTTTTTCAATGCCTGAATAATAACATAAAACTCCTTATCATAAGTGGAGTATTTCACTTTCATTTCATTCAGCTTCTCACTGAAGTATGCTATTGGCCTGTCTTCCTGACTCAAGACTGCCCCAATCACAAATCCACTTGCATTGCACTTTACTTGAAATGTCTTTTGAAAATTAGGAAACACTAGAATTGGTTGTTCCGTAATTTTCCTTTTCAATAGGTTAAAACTCTTCTCAGCCTCTTCTATCCAGTGAAAAGATTTATGTCTTTTCTTCACTGTATCCATCATTGCTGCACTAATCCCATTAAAATTTCTGATGAACTTCCGGTAGAAACTAGCTAACCCGTGAAAACTTCTCACCTCAAATATGCTCTTCGGTGATGGCCAATTCTTGATCACTTCCACCTTATCTGGGTCCATCCTCAACTCATCTGCAGAAATAACAAATCCCAAGTAAATGAGCTCTGTCTTCATGAATGAGGATTTCTTCATGTTTATGAGCAACTTCTCTTGCTGTAATCTTTTCATCGCCGTAGCCAAATGCTTCAGATGCTCCGCTACTGTTTTACTGTAGATCAATATGTCATCTAAATACACAATGACAAGTTTTCCGATGAACTCCTTTAGGACTTCGTTCATCAACCTCATGAAGTTACTTGGCACATTTGCTAAGACAAATGACATAACAAGCCATTCATACAACCCTTCATTTGTTTTGAATGTTGTCTTCCACTCATCACCTTCCCTCATGAGAATCTGATGATAACCACTTTTCAAATCAACCTTTGAAAAATACTTTGCTCCACTCAAGCAATCCATCAGATCATCCATCCTCGACAATGGAAATATGTACCTGATGGTTATCTTGTTAATGGCTCTTGAATCAGTGCACATCCTCCAGCCTCCGTCTTTCTTCGGACTGAGTATTGTTGGAACAGTACACAGACTCAAGCTTTCCCTGACCAAGCCTTTGTCCAACAACTCCTGGACTTGTCTTTTTACCTCTTCATTCTCTTGCGGCATAAATCTGTACGTGGATTTATTTGGAAAACTAGCTCCTTGTATGAGATCAATATGGTGACTCACACTTCTGATCGGTGGAAACAAATGAGGTAATTCGTCCACTACTATATCAACGAACTCTTCCAGCAATTCCTAAACTTCTTCTGGCAAATCATCCACTCTTGTGCTAGTCAGAACAATCTTTGGTTTTCTGACCA
>ML829356.1:34490-50834 GCA_009831015.1 Picea engelmannii | reverse complement strand
AGGAGGGACATTGATTTCTCTATAAATCTAATGCCTGGAGCAGCTCCAGTGTCAAAGACTCCTTACATAATGAGTACACTAGAGCTGAAGGAGTTGCAAATGCAACTTGAAGAGCTTCTGAAGAAGGGGTATATACGCCCAAGCAGGTCACCTTGGGGTGCCCCAGTCTTGTTTTTGAAGAAGAAAGATGGAACATTAAGATTGTGCATTGATTTCAGATAGTTGAATAAAGTGACTGTAAGGAACAAGTATCCTCTACCAAGGATTGATGATCTTTTTGATCAATTGAAAGATGCAAAGATCTTTTCAAAGATAGATCTCAGGTCAGGATACCATAAGGTAAGGATTAAAGAGCAAGATATCAACAAGACCGCTTTCAGGACAAGGTATGGTCATTATGAGTTCACAGTGGTGCCATTTGGGTTGTCAAATGCACTAGTTGTTTTCATGTGCTTAATGAATGGTGTTTTCCGAGAATATTTAGACAAGTTTGTCATTGTCTTTTTGGATGACATTATCATATATTCCAAGTCATAGGAAGAGAATGAACATCATTTGAGGATGGTTTTGAAAGTATTAAGGGAGCATCAATTGTATGCCAAATTGAGCAAGTGCTCATTTTACCAGAAGAAAATTCACTATTTGGGGCATGTCATTTCAAAGGATGGGATAACAGTGGACCCTGAGAAGATAGAAGCCATTAGAGAATGGCTAGTGTCAAACAATGTGTCAGAGGTGAGATCATTCATGGGCCTTGCATGATACTATAGGATATTTATAGATGGATTTTCAAAGATTGCACACCCAATCACTTCATTGCAAATAAAGGGTGTGAAGTTTCAGTGGACAGTGGATTGTGAAAAGAGTTTCCAACACTTGAAACAATTATTAACAAGTGCTCCAATATTAAGGATAACAGACCCAAATGAAGACTTCATTGTATGCACATATGCATGTAAAGAGGGACTTGGTGGAGTCCTCAGTCAAAATAGGGTTTGTTATATATTATGAGTCAAGGAAGTTGAAGGAGCATGAAAGAAACTATGCCACTCATGATTTGGAGTTGGCAACCATATTACATGCCTTGAGGAAATGGAGAGACTACCTCATGGGGAAAAGGTTTGAGATGAGGACAGACCACAATGGTCTGAAATATTTGTTTGATCAACCAACTTTAAATGCTAGGCACAACAGATGATTATAATTTCTAAGTGAATATGGCTTTGATATAAAGCATATCAACGGGAAAGAGAACAAAGTGGCTGATGCACTCAACAGAAGAGTGCATGAAATGCATGCTACCGACATTAGCATGTATCAATCATATTTGAAACACAGAATTATAGAGACTGCCAAATCAGATTTACAATACAAGGATTTAGTGGAAAAATTACAACAAGGTAATTTGCAGCAAAAAATTGAAAAATACAAGCTAGATGAGGATGAAATTCTCATATACAGGGGCATAATTTATGTACCAAATTCTCAGTAATTGAAAAATATGATATTGAGAGAAATGCATAATGTGCCTTATGCTGGGCACTTAGGATATCAGAAAACTATTGCAGTTGTCAAGAGCCAATATTATTGGCCAGGCATGAAGAAAGAGGTTGCTTATTTTATTGCCAAATGTTTGGAATGTCAAAAAGTAAAGGCTGAGCATAGACACCCAACTGGTTTGCTACAACCATTACCCATTCCTGAGTGGAAATGGGAAGTTGTAACCATGGATTTCATTACCAAACTACCCAGAACAAACAAGCAACATGATTCTATCATGGTAGTGGTGGATAAGATTACTAAAGCTGCCCATTTTATTCCAGTTAAGCTCACTCGCAAAGCAACAAACATTGCTGATGTTTATATGAGGGAGATTGCTAGATTACATGGCATACCCAAGGCAATTGTGTTTGACAGAGATCCAAAATTTACCTCAAAATTTTGGAAGGGATTATTTAATGGATTTGGAACAAATTTGAATTTTAGTACAATTTATCATCCATAAACAGATGGACAAACACAGAGGGTGAATCAAGTGATTGCGGATATGTTGAGGATGTATGTGATGGATAAACCATCAAAATGGGAAGACTACCTACACTTGGTAGAGTTCACTTATAAAAATGGTTACCAAGTATCTCTAAAGATGAGCCCATTTGAGGCACTTTATGGCAGAAAGTGCAACACACCAGTAAGCTGGGATAACCCAACAGATAGAGCAGTGGTTGGGCCATAATTGTTCAGGGAAATGGAAGAGAAAATGTTGAAAATAAAACAAAATTTAAAGCCTGCCCAAGACAGGCAAACAAGCTATGTTGATAAGGGTAGAACTCACAGGGAATTTAAAGTGGGTGACCATGTATTCTTGAAAGTGAAAGCCAACAGAAGTTCCCTGAAGTTGGGAAATTGTTCAAAGTTGGCAACTTGCTATTGTGGGCCGTTTGAAATCCTAGAGAGGATTGGTCCAGTATCTTATATGATTGCATTGCCTGCATCTATGTCTATTCAAAATGTATTCCATGTATCCTTGCTAAAGAAATATATACCTGATGTTAATCATGTTATTGATTGGAATGTGATTCAGGTGGAGCAAGAAGGCGCTTTTCAAGTGCGTCTGGTGCGCATTCTGGATTGAAAAATCGAACAGCTCTGGAATCGAGCCATAGGGTTTGTAAAGGTCCAATGGAACTGGTATGGTCCCGAGGACGCTACTTGGGAGCATGAGGATACAATGCGGGCAGAATACCCGCATCTTTTTTAGGATTTTGAAATTTAGTTGTACATGGGTACATGAGGCACTGAGGACAATGCATAAATAAGGGGAGGGGATTGTAATATCCCTAAGGTCGAACCCAATTGTAAATATAATTACAAATGAACTTAAGCTGGAGAGTTGTTTTGATGTCATTTTTCTGTAGGCACATTTCATGGTATAAGTGCGCATCGGTAATGCACAGTAAGAACGAGTAAGTGTGCACATTCTAGGATACCGCGCGCAACATCTTAAGTGCGCGTGATGTAGAGGCCAGGGAGCCTTGTGTATCTGATATGTTTTATAGGCTGGTGAGACAGTATTATAAGCTAGGATGCTTATGTTTTGATTAGGCTAGAGAGCCTAGATGTTAAAGGCCAGTACGCCTATTTTTGTACATATCTCATATTTAATATAAAATACATTGCTATGCGTAGACCGACCACGATAAAAGAGATGGGGGACTAAAATCCACTAGTTAGGGAAAGTGAAGGGGCTAAGTTAAGGAATATTATATTAATATTTATGAAATCATAAAGTATGGATAATTATGTTATCCTAAGTTCTAAATTGGGGCCAAGTGGGCCAAAGTAGCTTCCAACATGACAAGTGTCAAGTTGAGGGCATACATACATATGTTGGACTTATTTCATTTCGGGGGACTCTCCATCATTCAGACCATCATCTTTCCCATGATTCATCCATCAATGGGATATACAATCAATCATCTAGGAGGATTGGCAACCATTGAGCTATCATTAGTATCTTTATGACTTTACCTGAACCCATATCCAGAGCCTTCTGTTGGGTAATTGTTAGCTTGGGAGCGGGATTGAAGAAGCGAGTTGTTAGGCCTGTGGGATATTGAAGAGGCGGGTTGTTAGGCCTATGAGAAATTCTCAGGGTGAGAGAATTGCTGGGGATTGATTTCCTGAAGGTGCTGAACTATAGCTGCATGGCTCTGAGACTTCCTATCCGGCCTGTTGCTGAAGCCCTTGAAGGGAAGTGGGGTAACTGAGGGATTGTTGAGCAAAGAAGGGGCACCCTTCCTTGGGTGGGACAGACATGTGGGGAATGAGGGACTTTAGGTTGTTAGTTGAGTAAGCACCTGAGACAAAGTCTTTCATGTTGTTCATGAGCCTTTAGCCTGGTTAGGAACCCCTTTACCCGGGTGGAGTTTAGTACCATCTCGGGGGTGACTCACTATTGAGAGTGATGAACAATGTGTTCTAAGGTTGGGAGGTTCGTGGAAGGTCTACACGCAGTTGGTGATATTCTCACAAAGATACGTGTCAATTGTGTGATTGATTTACATGCTGCATTGTTATTCACGTGTTATTTTTATGGGTTTATCCTATGCGTGATTATAACTGTCTGTATGCTTATGGGTATTGCATGCATATGTTTACTGCTATTTTCATGTGAATTCATGCATTTACATAGCGTATTTGTCTGTTCATGTATTATATATATTAAGCTTCCACAAGAGTTCTGTGTGTGCATATGTTTTAATTGCATGGAGTTAGAAAATTATATGGGACATAACTTAGTTAGTATACTAAGTATGTTACAGTACATTCCGCACAGAGAACGAATGTGTTCTCCGGTGTAGCATGGCCCGACATGAATGGTCGGGGATGTTACAAATTGGTATTTGAGCATGAAAGAGTGTTCAGGAGTAGGATGGCCTGGACTTTTGAAGGTTGGGAATGTTACAAAGATGGTTTCAGAGCTAAGTAAAGCGTCTGAGGAGTGGCATGTCTCGACCGATGTGAGGCCGGGGTGTGTTACACCAGACCCAAATTACCATACTCAGACCTCGTCGAGGACATGCACTAAAAAATTATCAAGAGCAACCTGCTCTGATAACACTGATTTGGATTATATTCAGAACGAAATGAAAGCAAAGATATTACAATGAAATACCCATAAAAATTGCCAGAAACAGAGAGATACAACAATACAAGATTTTTATTAATGAAATAAATGTACAGAGACTGTAAAATTACAGAGCTCAAGACTCGCTAGAATGGTGGCAGTTTTATCTATGAGAAGAGATGTGACAGATATGCTCATTCGCAAGAAGATAATTAAAATGAGGCTCTGAAGGCATTTTTATGATGAACATGAATGCCAAAACCCTAGAAATCCAAAAACCTAACCCTAGTAGATGAAACACCAAAATTTATGTGGGCCCCGATGGGTAAGTTGGTACCTCAACTTTCCGGGGTCATAACTTTTTCATACAACCTTTGTTTTAGGCACGTGATAGCCCATTGGAAAGGTATTTTCGAGAACTACACATTATGCCATTAAAATTTGACTTCGTCTATAGTTTGACTATGGAAAGCCAAAAAAACACTGTTTAGAGCCCCAAAACAACCCTGGAAGTACAAAAAGATGTACTCACATGAAAACTTCCCAAATAAGCCAGTTGGAATAGGTGGGCGACCATCAATTTCCACTTGGCTACTGTGTAGGGCTTTAGGACAACTCTGTAAGTGCAAAACCCACAATTACAAATAAATGTCCCCATTACAGAGAAACGTACTGAACTGGAAATTGTCAAGATATTCCGGTTGGAATTTGGAACAGGTGGTTGGCCACTAATATCAACCTACATCAATCCTCCCCCCTTATGAAGTAATGTTCTCCATTGCATTGAGTGCCTGGGGAAGAGGACAAAGCATTTTCTGAATCTGAATCTTGGTGAGCTGTGTGCCTTGTTGGATAAGTTGTGCTGCTTGGTTTGTGGAAGGATGTCATGAACCTCTTGCTGGAAGATTTGAATCTGTTCCACCGACCCGTTGTCTCTGGGCTTGACGGGGTATTGTGTAGGCACCATTGTAGGTGAAGAAACAATATCTTATTTCTCTTATGCAATCTGCTTCTGCTGGATAGAAGGTGTTGAGGCTGCAATGGTTGTAGTGGCCTTTTGTGCATCCTTTGAATAGACTATGAAGAGGAGGAAATTTACAGTATGAGAGATTACCCCGCGACACTGTTTTGGTGAACAATAGTAGGAACTACCTCTGGTATCTTGAAGAGATGACCCCCCATAGTAATAATGACATTGCGTGGTTGAGACTCATAAACAACATGACGTTTCCACATATATGGTTTGCCTAGAACAACATCACATACATCAATAGGGGAAACATCACACATTACCTCATCCTTGAAGGGCTGGATGTCATAGGACATGCGACACTACTGGTTGACATGGATATCTTGTCCCTAGTGAAGCCACCCAATGTTGTGTGGCTGCGAGTGTGGTGTTGTCGACATCTCCAACTATTTGATGAACTCAGCTGAGACGAGGTTCTTATTGCAACCACTATAAACAATGAAATGCAATGGGGTCCCCTTCACCCACATCTGTGAATGGAAGAGGCACTCCCCCTCTTCATGATCTACTGGTTCTTATGGTGAATTGTTGCAGTCTTGGCAGTAACAATAGGGTCTGTGTCGATGATCTGTCTGTTTTCAATATTTTCTGGATCAGATTCTGAATTAGGGTTCAGATCCTTGTCTTTGACCTCAACCACCAATGACTGTTTTGAGCAAAATTCATCGGTGTTGTGCCAGGGACTTTTGTGGAATTTGCACCACTTCCCAGTGTCATTCTTCGTCTTTCCCTTACTCTTCTTTCCCCGTGTCTTGGACTAGTTGTCTGGAGGCTATCAGTTAGGGCCATCTTTACCATGCTTTGGTTTTTGTAGATTTGCAGACCTAAACTCCCATTTGTTTTGGTGCCTAAATTTCTGCTCGATTTTGACAACATATCGATAGGTAACTCCCAATGATGATATGTTTAGGAAATCCATTTTGGTTTGGATGTACCTATGAAGAGCCCCACGATATTTCAGAACCACATGTCGCTTGGATTCTTTAATACCCAGCTTGGTGTGCAAGGTATTGAAAATTATTTGTGAACTTTGACAGTGTTTGGTGATCCGTCAGGATTTTTCGAATGACTTATGGTTGAGTTTTAATTTTTGCATGCATTAATTAACCATTGAGAAACGTAGTGAAGGAATGAGGAAAGAAGAGGAATTATAGAGCCATATACACATATGAGAAGATCTGAAATGCAATAAAAGACATAACCAACAAACCATAACACGCAGATTGATAACGGAGTTCGGCACAACTTTGCCTACGTCTCCGGGCCTTTTTCTCTGTGAGGGAGGCTTCTTTATTTCTGTTCGAAAGCTCAAAAGTACATCGCTACAATGCCGAATGGCTACAAGACTGATCTGGTCATGTTCATCCAGATCTCTAGAACCATGCACAAAAAGCGGCATGCAAAACAGACGTCCATAGCTCCCAGAAATGGTCCGACAACGTCTCCTCCTCAACAACTTCTCTGCCTCAAACTGGCTTTGGCTTGGCTTCTCCTCAGCATCATTCTGCTCTGAATGCCCTCAAAGCTGTCCCCTTGACCTCAAACAGGCCTTGGTTAAAAATTTGGGAAGGTAGTTGCCCATCTCCAACTTCCTCCAAGAAGTTAGGCTAAAAAACCACCAAAAAATGGATTAATTACATTACAAATGGGCTAATTATATTTAAAAACCCCAAAAGTGGTTTAAAAACCCACTTTTAACTATATTATAGTTATAATTGGCTTAATCCCCCTCCAAACGCACGCGCGCCCCTTTTGCTCGTCATATGCAACTCCATGTGGCCAAGCGCTAGCCCTTGGGCTATGCGCTGGCCCCCTCTGCACTCGCACCTGGTCGCATGGTATATATATAAAAACCGTGGGTTAACTCCCAATCTGCGCTCGGTCCTGGTCACATGGCTTAACCATATAACCATTGGTTATAACCGTTAACAAACTTTATTATAAAACGCACATGATATATGTTGAAATGGTGGTCACATGTTTAAATGGCGCGCGACCAAGGGCTGGGGCTAAGCCCCGGCCCGGTCGCAACCCAAACCCAACCATAATCAACGTTAAATAAATATGAAAACACTTCATATTAACAATTAATACATTGGCACGTTGGCAACTCAGACTGTGCTAAAATTTTACATTGTGTGGAGAGGTCACCGGTTCGAATCCGGTCGACTACCAACTTTTAATCAAACCAAAACCAAACAGCCAATTACGGGGTGCCACGTGGCAGCCCTTGACTGGGCCACGTGGCACCTCTACAACCAACCCAAACATGACACGTGTCGCTTGCCGATTCGCCCACATCATCTGGCATGCGTCGTTTCCGTACGCTCTGTCACCCGCCACGTCAACTCTCCGTACGGTCCAGTCATCTTGCCACGTCATCCTGCTGACGTCACCCATGCCACGTGTCACCCTTCCAGTGGTGACATGTGTCACTTTGGGATTGGCCCAACCATATGCCAAAAATTCCAAATCTGCCTGACACGTGTCATCACCTGGAGCCGCCACGTATCCTGTACGGACCCGCCACATGTCCTGTACGGACCTGCCACGTTAGGGTCCGTACGGACTGCACAGTCAACAATTTTTTTTCCTGTTTGACTTTTCGGACAGAATGCGATATCTTCTCCATACGGACTCCGTTTGACAAAGTAAATATACCACCAGAATCAGGAAGACGAGACAGACACAATGGCACAGGTTTCGTCGGATTCCGAGCACTTTCATTTTTGAGCATTTTTCAATCCCTGACAAGCTTCTGAATCCGATTTCAGATCATTTGGTTGTTCTCTAGCCGTAATGTGGTCCATCTCATGTACTGGTATTCATAGTGATCAAGAGGGTAGTATTGTTCCTTGACCACATCCAAAAAAAATCCCAAGTGGGCTTGGCCCCATATATTCCAGATTCCTCTTTGGAAATTTGCTCCCAATAAGTTTCCCACCAATGTTTGACATGGGGGAGAGCCTTGAGGAGTGCGAAGGTAATATTTTCCTTGTCAGAAAAATTGTGAATAGAGAAATAACCTTCTAGCATATTTGACCATTTTTCTAAGTCATTCGCATCTATCTGACCTTCAAATACAGAATATAAAAATTAACTTGTACCTTGAAGGTAGTGGTTCCTCCAAAGTGGTCGCTTGATGAAGATATGCCTGTTGCTATCGGTAGGAGTTGAAGGATCTATGGAATTTTTTCCATAATTTTGTCCCTCTATCACGCGAGATCTTGCTCAAGCAACAGGTTAATATAATATTCTGCTCCATCGTTTTTCTTTTTTACTGCCATAGAGGGTTTCTTGGGTGTGCAAGAGTGATTTTCCTCAAGAGAGAAAAGCTCGAGACCCAACTTGCTATACTTGGACCTCGTCGTGGACATGCACTGAAAAATGATCAAGAGCAGCCTGCTCTGATACCATTCATCTGGATTATTTTCAGAATGAAATGAAAGCATATATATTACAATGAAATACTCATAAAAATTGCTAGAAATAGAGAGATACAACAATACATGATTTCTATTAATAAAATAAATGTACAGAGACTGTAAAATTACAGAGTGCAAGACTCTCTAGAATGGTGGCAAATTTATCTCTGAGAAGAGATGTGACGACTATGCTCATTCACAAGAATATTATTACAACGATGCTTTGAAGGAATTTTTATGATGAACATGAATACAAAAAACCTAGACATCCAAAAACCTAACCCTAGGAGATGAAACACGAAAATTTATGGGGGCCCCGATGGGTAAGTTGGTACCTCAACTTCCTAGGGTCATAATTTTTGCATACGACATCCATTTTAGGCACGTGATAGTCCATTGGAAAGGAAATTTTGATAACTACACATTATGCCGTCAAACTTTGACTTCATCTATAGTTTGATTGTGGAAAGTAAAAAAAACACTATTTAGAGCCCTAAAATGGCCCTAGAAGTACATAAAGATGTACTGACATGAAAACTTCCAAAATAAGCCAGTGGGATTAGGTGGGCGGCCACCAATTTCCACCTGGATGCCGTGTAGGGCCTCAAGACAACTCTGTAAGTGTTGTAGGAAAATCTCCTGCGGACAGGTAGATTTCCTCTGGAGAGCTAGACTCTTAACTCTAATACAAAAAGTGCTTAACATTGACACTGACTTCCTTTTAGATCTAATCAAGCTGATGAATGGAAAGAGAAGGAGGAAGGTATGTACCTTATGAACGTCGTTTGTCCCTGCAAGGTCCAGTATGAGATTCGATCTTGAGCTCCTTGGTAGGTCCTTCAAGACAAACAAAAGCACAAAAGACTTCCTACTCTACTGAGATTAGCTCAAACATAGATCCATCTAATGTAGACAAACTTATATGGAACAAGTACAAGTTTGAAAGAAACAGGCCAAGCATTGATTGTATTAATGAGAACAAAATGTTACTTATAACCATAGATGTGAGTGCAACAGCTTCATCAAGTTCTCCTTGTCCAAACCCTTGCTTAAACAAGAGTGACAACTCAACCCAGGTTCTTCTTACCGATCCCGATGTAGTAGGAATCTAACCATGTGAATAGATGTCCTAATGTTGAACATGGCAGAAACCACTTGATTACCGATCAATGATGTAAACCGTTAACAAGCGCGAGGGAGGTCACCATTGATGTCAATGATTCCCAAGGTACTCTAGTACATTCCAACGAATGTGAATGGATGAGCTGAAGTTGAACATCCATGGAATCATCCAATAAGAGGTCAATGAGAATGTGAGGAGGCCTTCCATTGAGGCATGCATGTCCCAAAGTACTCACTGGTTTCTAAGTCTAGTTCCTGGATAATGTGTTGAAGTCGACAAGAATAGACTCGTTGAAGGAGGGCCTTGATGTATCCCCTATCAATGACATGAAACAGACACAAATATGTAATTGGTAGATCAAATGAACATGGACTGACACGGGTATTGAGACAAGGTATTTGTGATGGCCGACTCTCGAGGCGGATACTTCCCTTGAACACTGAGGCACAACAACAGAAACATGACATGGACCAAAACACGATGATGCAGTGGATACTATGACTTTCGTCGGGTGACCCAAAGGAGTAAGAAAAACTCAGAGTATATGTTCAGTGCAGAGGTTCAGTGGATTAAGATGTGCACAAAGACAAAGTGCCATGTTCAAGGGCGAGTCTAAGAGTTACTGGTAACGTTCTAAAAAACTGCTTGGCTTGCTTCCTTCAATTTTTCCCCCATCCAGATACATGAGTACCTCTTTGTAATTTAACGATATCGAGGAGGGTAACACATGCTCGATATAACTCACCTTCGGTAAGTTCCTCTTCCTTTGTTTAACGAACTGGAAGAAGTAAGAGTTCGGTCCCATATGGACCCTTCAGTGTATAATTGTTTAACGAGTCCAGAGAAGGTAAAATCAGTGGTTTTTCATATTTAGAGAGTATGAAAATGACTTAAAGACGACTCCAATGTGGTCATTTTTCGTAATGTTAGTCTCATGAGGCCGAAAAAGAGATAAATTACCACTCGAAAGATGCTCTTTCAAACCTTTTAATGAGTGTGAAAGGAAGCAAGATCACTCGACAATACTTTCATGTTTAGAGAGTTTGAAAAGAGCTTAAAGACGGCTCCAGGGGGTTCCTTTTTCGTGTATCCATACAGGTCCGAAAAAGAGATAAAAGTTTACCTGGATGAATTCTCATGTATTTATGAGCATGAGAAAAAACAAAGACTAAGCTCGGTATGCCCCTAGCTTGAAAGCTAGTGGCTTAACTCTAGAATGATCATCAAAAGCTAGAGACATGCCCTCCAAGCTTCAATTCATTCACCGACTTTGAGGTTGTCACCAATTTCTCTACTATATGAGAAAAAGGAGAAGGGTGGATGAAAACAAGGTTCAAGAGAGGTGACTATTTCATTTTTTAACGAGCTTGACACATGAAAAGATCTATGCTCAGGGTTCCAGGTTCGATCCCCAGATTGCTGTTTCATTTTTTAACGAGCTTGCTACAAAGAGGACAACTATGCTCATGGCCTCTGTTTCATTTTTTAACGAGCTTTCCACAGAGAGGAGAAACTATGCTCGTGGACTCTGCTTGATCATGGCTTCCAAGAGAATAACGCTCTGGAAGGATACCATGTCAAGGGACAAAAATCGGTCATGGTTTCCAAGAGATCTTCCCTGGATGGAAGATAATCACTCTGGAAGGAACACATGTCGAGGGCCTCGACAGGGGTAAGGATATCAGGCTCCAATAGCCCTACTAAAGAAATCACCATGTCAACTACCAGATATAAATCATTGGAATTTGAAGTCATTGGAGACAACGCCACATAATTAACATGTGGCAGGGGCGATATTGTCTACATATAAGAACCATTTAGGGAGGTAATCTAGTCAGGACCGATGAATGAAAGTTGATCAATAGTCACAATTCTTCCATCAAGAGGGAAATATATCACTCAGAAAAGAGTGGATACAATAGCTTTCATGGCATAGACATAATCCCGCCCAAGGAGTAAAGAGAAATCCAAGGGGTCTCGGACTACCATGACATCAATAAAGACAATTTTCCCTCCCAAAGTTACAGGAAACTAAGGAAGGGTCCCTAATGGTTGGCTGGTTCTTCTGTTAAAAGCTAACATATTCTTTGTAACTGACGCAAGCTGAGGACAACCTAAAGCGTGCCAAGAAACAGAGGACAAAATACTAACGGATGCACCTTCAACTATCAACGTTTGAGGAATGTCTCGACCACAAACCTGTACTGTAATCTAGAAATGAATGTGAGAGGGAAGACAAGGTCCAATTAGCGCACCCCAATAAAAAAGGATGGCCTCATTACTTGGAGGGGGTTTCACGGGAGAAAGAGGAATTCCCCCGTCATGGTAGATTCTGTATCAACGAGAAAAACGTGGGCAATATTGGGTTTACTCTCTAGAGGGAGAGTAGGATCGACCAATGGCGGACTTGGATAGATCAATGGTGGACTTGGATCAACCACTTTGGCACTCTTCAGAGGAAGAGTGGGATTGATTGATGATGTAACCAGAGCAATCACTTTGGCACACTTTGGATGAAGGGTGGGACTGACCAAGGAAGGGACTGGATCAGGCACTTTGGCACTCATCAAGGTAGGAGTGGGATCGACCAATGGTGGAACCGGATCAACCACTTTGGTGTCACCCTCTAATGGAAGAGCAGGATTGACCGAGGATGAAAATGGATCAACCACTTGGGTTACACTCTTTTGATGAAGAGTGGGGATGATCGATGACGGAACTGGATCAACTACTTGGGTTTGTGGTTCAATCAAGGAGGAAACTAGATTGACCATCTGATCAACCAGACTAGCCGGGGATGGAACCAGATTGACCACCTGATCAATCAGACTGACTAGGGATGGAACCAGATTGACCAATCCATCAGCTAAAGAAGGGTTGGGGGAAAACCTATGATAACCAACTAGAATTTGAATCTTTTCCAAAAGAGAAGAAGCCTCGTCCATATGAGGGAAAAGGTGAGAGTAATGATCACCTTTGCATAACATGCAAGGGAACTTGACAGTTTTCTTCTTCCTACCAACCTTAACATCACTAGTTGATGGGGTATCGTCGGCATGACCGACAGAGGCCGATGACGTGGAGGACCATATTTCTAAGACCTTGGGAATACCAGGGCAATCCCTCAAAAAATGGTCACCCTTACAAAGACTGCAAGGGAATTTGGGTTTTGGATTCTTCATTTTAATATTGTTGACCTCATCAACACTCCCAATACTATTAACAGTAACTAGTTTCTTGGATCCAACATCTGATGTTGTTGGGGCCTTGGTCCTTTTCAGGCTCTTCTTCTTCTTCTCTTTATGTTTCTTCTTCTTCTGATCAACCTGGCTACTTGCTTTAGAGATTTCGCTAGGTGAAGAAGGAGAAAGGGAAGGAGACTTAACGAGTGAAGACGGCAAAAGGTCGACATGAGGTTTATGTGTGGGTGGTGTACTGACATCTAAAGTAGTAGGTGCAGTTGAAACATTGGGAGGATTCGAGATCATTGGAGTGGGGAACAACCAAACTGGTAATCTGATGGTTAGTCCTGGAAGACTTAGTGTGGCAATATACGGAGGACCAAAGTTTCCAAAAGAAGGAAAGGTGTAAGGTTCCCCAAGACAAGGGGTTCCTCCATCGATACTCTCGGGATTTGACGCCATTAATGCTGACTCGACCTAAGGTCCACTAAGTAAAACAAACAACACACGCCATGAATCTGAGAAGCAATCAATCAAACACAACCTTCCCAGAATGAAACCACTAATTGGTGATGAAATCCAACATCGCGAGATCAAAATAGGAAGAGGCGGGGATAGAGCGGGTGGATCAGTTACGTTGGTGACCTGCTTAATGGACTTACACCTTGGTGCAAGCTTCCATGCAGTAATTGTGGATTTACCCTCCAAGGAGTTCAAGTGAGTTTGACCAACGTTTGTTCCAGGTATAGTGGGACTTCCCTTCACCGTCACCTTGTGTAAGACCCTAAAGATTGTGGCTACTAAGATCACCAACTCGTAGTCAGCCCTTGGGAGAGTACAGTTGATAGTCCAGTCTGAACGTAAGGGTAGGGTATCTACCCCGAAATCAACTTGAAAGGCTTCCACTGAACATTGTGGGTATACCTTCAAGCGACCCCCATAATACGATCTGACTACTACAATCAGTCAAAACACGGAGGGATAATCTTCGTATCTCTCCCGAGTGCGACCTCGTGCATAACCCCTGTGTGAGAGGGGGATCCCAGAAATCCTATACGACAATTGGATTTCACTCTCCCTACCGCAAGATACTAATTTTGTTTGATAGCTTTGGAAAGTTATCCTTTCAACCTATTCCAAAGCCTTACACCTTAAACTAATGTAGATTTGCTAACAAAGATGTAAAAAGTCTGATAAATTTTAGTTAAGCATTGATTTTAGTGGTTTTTCTTTACTCAGAGGTGTATGAGAGTGAAGACTAATGATATTATGACTCAGTTCCCAAAACATGCACAAGAAATGATAAGCAATCTTTTCTTTCAATGAATGTCTAATTAAGGGAAGGAGAAGTATTTTCCTTTCATTGTCAAACACCAAGATGAAATGACCTCATGCAATAGTCCTCAATAAGGAATCCAAGTGCAATGCTGAAATGTTTATATGTGACTGATAACCAGTAGATGTAAAGCTTCCTATGCTAATCAGACTTCAAGAGTTGTGAGATTTAAGCAATCTGGAAGAAAACTTCACATAAACCAAAAGACACCCTTGTTGTGATCAAACAAGAAACAGAAAGCCAAAAAATCAAAAGGAAGGAGAAAGAGCTTGTACAAGATGACTCAAACATTAGAAAGAAAAGTAGAAAAGACTTTCGAAACCCCTTACAAAGTTTTCACTCATTCAGACAAACGAGAAGAAAACGACAAATTGCCTCCAAATCGTGAAGGACAAATTGTAAAGTAAGGAAAAATGTCAAAAAATCCAAACAAAAGAGGATGAATCCTTAGAAAACAAGGTATTGAAGGCCAATACCAAGATGGATTGAAAGTATGAGACCCTGAGCAAATGTAAAAAGCAGAAACTGAACCCAAAAAATTGAAAAACTAGAGGATTTTTCACAAAAAAGGGGAGCACTCTGGTGTAAGGGGAACTAGAGAGTTATAACGCTTTGTGTTATACCATAAGGGAGCGCTAGTGCTCTAATAACATAGGCAGGGGAGTGCTCTGCTTCAACAGCTCATAAAAGTTCCCAGAAACTCAAAAATTCAAGAAAATTCAGCCAATCAGGGTGATCATGATGACACAAAGAGGCAATCAAACCATTCTAAGAATACCAAATTCAATGGAGAAGATCAAATGAGTGGGAAAAGGGCCAAGACAAGATCTGAGAAAGGAAACACAAATCAGATTTCCTCCCCAGTGGAGTCGCCAATTTCTGTTGTAGGAAAATCTCCCTGCGGACAGGTAGATTTCCTCTTGAGAGCTAGACTCTTAAATCTAAGATAGAAAGTGCTTAACACAGACACTGAATTCCTTTTATATCTAATGAACAAAAGAGAAGGAGGAAGGTATGTACCTTATGAACGTCATTTGTCCCTGCAAGGTCCAGGATGAGCTTCTATCTTGAGCTCCTTGGTAGGTCCTGCAAGACAAACAAAAGCACAAAAGTCTTCCTACTCTACTGAGATTATCTCAAACATAGATCCATCTAATGTAGACAAACTTATATGGAACAAGTACAAGTTTGAAAGAAATAGGCCAAGCATTGATTGTATTAATGAGAACAAAATGTTACTTACAACCATAGATGTGAGTGCAAAAACTTCATCAAGTTCTCCTTATCCAAACCCTTGCTTAAACCGTCCACACATAGAATGTTTATGTTCCAAATGACATCTTCCTCATGAGATCATAAGTTATATGCTTCACAATACTTTCCATCCCTTCTCATGAGATCATAAGTTTAGTATCTCTAAACTCCTCTATCTCCCCCTCCTCCATGGAAATCCCTCATTATATAGGATTTGGAGGCTTAACCACCATGGAGAGGATCTCTCATCAGATCCACTAAGAAAGGGATCTCTAAGATATTTAGGGAAAAAATATCTCTTAAGGATTTTGGGGAGGAAATATCTCTCAAGGATTTTAAGGAGGAAATATTTCAACCATCCATG
>ML829356.1:14156-34440 GCA_009831015.1 Picea engelmannii | reverse complement strand
TCCATGAATATTAATAATAATTCATGTGCACTTGATTCTCACACTTAATCAATTTCTTTTCCATGAATATTAATAATAATTCATGTGTACTTGGTATTTTGGCCTTCATGTAATATATCCCTCCTCCACATTGTCTAGGGATTGTGACATAGGTTATTCCATGGTGTCAAGGTGTATGAGACACTTATATGACACTTTACGACACTTAGGGCGAGGTACCTAGGTGTGCAAATTTCATGTGTAACAGTAAGTGCAGAATCTACAATTGCAAAGAAATGTCCCCGCTATAGAGAAACACGCTGAACCAAAAATTGTCAATATGAGCCAGTTGGAATTTGGAACAGGTGGGTGGCCACCAATATCCACCTGGATCAATCATCCCCCCTTAGGAAGCAATGTTCTCCATTGCGCTGATTTCTTGGGGAAGAGGGAAAAGTTTTCTCTAAATATGAATCTTGGTGAGTTGCATGCCTTGTTGGAGTAGTTGCGCTGCCTGGTCTTTGGAAGGTTGTCATGAAGCTGTTGCTATCAAGGTTGAATCTGTTCCACCAACTTGTTGTCTCTAGGCTTGACGAGGTATTGTGTAGGCACCATTGTAGGTGAAGAAACAATATCTTCTTTCTCTTATGCAATCTGCTTTTGCTGGATAGAAGGTGTTGAGGGTGTAGTTGTTGTAGTGGCCTTTTGTGCATCCTTTTAACATACTGTGAAGAGGATGAATTTTGAAGTATGAGAGATTACCTTGTGGCATTTTTTTGGTGAAACAATAGTCATAACTACCTATGGTGTCCTGTAGAGATGACCCCCCAGAGTAATATTGACACTATAGAGTCGAGACTCATAAACAACGTGATGCTTCCACATATATGGTTGGCCCAAAACAACATCACAGAAATCGAGAGGGGAAACATCACACACTACCTCTTCCTTGAAGGGTTGGAATCCATAGGACATGGGACATTGCTGTATGACATAGAGATCTACTGGTGAAGCAACCCAATGTTGTTTGGCTGTGGGTGTGGTGTTGTCGACAAACCCAATTGTTTGATGACCTCAGCTAAGATGAGGTTCTTTTGCCTACGACTATCAACAATGAAATCCAATAGGGTCCCCTTCACCCACATCTGTGAATGGAAGAGGTGATCCCCCTCTTCAGGATATACTAGTTCTTCTGGTTGAATTTTTGCGGTCATGATAGTAGCAGTAGGGTCTGCGTCGATGATCTATCTGTTTTCAATATCTTCTCAATCAGATTCTAAATCAGGATTTGAGTCCTTGTCTTTGACCTCGACCACCAATGACTGCTTCGAACGACATTCATCGGTGTTGTGCCAGGGACTTTTGTGGAAGTCGCACCACTTCCTAGTGTCATTCTTTGTCTCTCCCTTACCTTTCTTGTCCTATGTCTTGGACTAGTTGTCTAGAGGTTTTTAGTTAGGGTTGTCTTTACCATGCTTTGGTTATTGCAGATTTGCATACCCGAACTCACATTTGTTCTGGTGCCTAAATTTTTGCTCGATTTTGACAGTGTATCGATATGCAACTCCCAATGATGAGATGTTTAGGAAATCCATTTTGGTTTGGATGTACCTATGCAGAGCCCCACAATATTTCAAAACTAGATGTCGCTCAGAGTATTTGATACCCATCTTGGTGCGAAAGGTATGGGAAGTATTTGTGAACTTTGACATTCTTTGGATCTTCTTTTGTCGCACTGTGGTCCATCTCATGTACTAGTATTCATAGTGATCAAGAGGGTAGTATTGTTCCTTGACCGCATCCACAAAAAAATCCCAAATGGGCTCGGCCCCATATATTCCAGATTCCTCCGTGGAACTTTTCTCCCAATAAGTTTCACATCTATGTTTGACATGGGGGAGAGCCTTGAGGAGTGTGAAAGTGATCTTTTCCCTGTCATAAAAATTATGAAAAAATAAATAACCTTCTAGCAGTTCTAACCATTTTTCTAAGGCATTCACATCTATCTGACCTTCAAATACGTGGATATCAAAATTAACTTGTACCTTGAAGGGAGAGGTTCCTCCAAAGTGGCTTCTTGATGAATATACACATGTTTCTATCAAAAGGCGTTAAAGGATGTGTGCAAAATTCTCCATTATTCCATCCCTCTGTCACGCAAGAGCTTTCTCAAGCAATGGGTTAATAGAATCTTCTGCTCCGTTGTTTTTATTTTATGCTGCCATAGAGGGTTTCTTGGGCATACAAGAGCGATTGTCCTCATGAGATAAAAACTCGAGACCCAACTTGCTATACTCGAACCTCTTTGGGGACATGCACTGAAAAACGATCAAGAGCAACCTGCTCTGATACCACTGATCCAAATTATTTTTGGAACGAAATGAAATCATAGATATTACAATGAAATACTCATAAAAATTTCTAGAAATAGAGAGATATACCAATACATGATTTATATTAATGAAATGAATGTACAAAGACTGCAAAATTACAGAGTGCAAGACTCGCTAGAATGGTGGCATATTTATCTCTGAGAAGAGATATGACAACCACACTCATTTGCAAGAATATGATTACAATGAGGCTCTGAAGGCCTTTTTATGATGAACATGAATTCCAAAACCCTAGACATCCAAAAACCTAACCCTAGGAGATGAAATGCCAAAATTTATGTTGGATACAATGGGTAAGTTGGTACCTCAACTTCTTCAGGTCATAAATTTTGCATACGACCTCCATTTTATCCCCGTGATAGCCCGTTGGAAAGGTTTGTTTGAGAACTACACATTATTCTGCCAAATTCTGACTTCGTTTACAGTTTGACCATGAAATCCAAAAAAACACTATTTAGAGCCCCAAAATGGCCATGGAAGTACAAAAATATGTACTGACATGAAAACTTTCAAAATAAGCCAGTTGGAATAGGTGGGCGGCCACCAATTTCCATCTTGACACTATGTAGGGCTTCAGGACACCTCTGCAAGTGCATAACCCACAATTACAAAGAAATGTCCCCATTATAGAGAAATGTGTTGAACTAAAAAATGTCAAGATGATCCAGTTGGAATTTGGAATTGGTGGGTGGCCAACAATATCCACCTGGATCAATCCTCCCCCCTTAGGAAGCAATGGTCTCCTTTGCGTTGAGTGTTGGGGGAAGAGGGGCAAGCATTTTTTGAATCTGAATCTTGGTGAGTTGCATGCCTTGTTGGAGAAGTTGCACTGCTTGGTTTGTGGAAGGCTGTCACGAACCTGGTGTTGGCGGGTTGAATCTGTTCCACTAAATTGTTGTCTCTGGGCTTGATGGGGTATTGTGTAGGCACCATTGTAGGTGATGAAACAATATATGTTTTCTCTTCTTCAATCTACTTCTACTGGATAGAAGGTGTTGAAGATGCAGTGGTTGTAGTTACATTCTGTGCATCCTTTGAATAGACTATGAAGAGGATGAATTTTGCAGTATGAGAGATTACCTCACGACACTGTTTTGGTGGAATAATAGTTGGAACTACGTCTGGTATCCTATAGAGATGACCCCCCAAAGTAATAATGACACTACGGGGTCGAGACTCATAAACAACATGATGTTTCCACATATATGGTTGGCCCAAAACAACATCACATATATAAAGAGGGGAAACATCACACACTACCTCTTCCTTGAAGGGCTGAATGACATAGGACAAGCGACACTACTGGATGACACAAAGATCTTGTCCCTGGTGAAGCCACCCGATGTTATATGGTTGCAGGTTTAGTGTTTTCGATAAACTCAATTGTTTGATGACCTCAACTGATATGAGGTTATTCTGGATACCACTATCTACAATGAAATGCAATGGGGTCCCCTTTACCCACATCTGTGAATGGAAGAGGTGCTCAATATCTTCAAGATCTACTGGTTTTTCTGGTTGAATTGTTGCGGTCGCGACAATAACAGTAGGGTCTGCGTTTATGATCTGTCTATTTTCAATATTTTCTAGATCATAATCCGAATCAGGGTTCAGTTCCTTGTCTTTGACCTTGACCACCAATGATTTTTTCGAGTGACATTCATCGATGTTGTGCGAGGGACTTTTGTGGAATTCGCATGACTTCCCAATGTCATTCTTCATTTTTCCCCTACCCTTCTTGTCCCGTGTCTTGGATTGGTTATTTTCATATCCGAACTCCCATTTGTTTTGGTGCCTAAATTTATGCTCGATTTTGACAACACATCGATAGGCAACTACCAATGATGAGATGTTTAGGAAATCCTTTTCGGTTTGGATGTACCTATGCAGAGCCCCATGGTATTTCAGAACCAGATGCCGCTCAAAGTATTTGATACCAATCTTGGTGTGCAAGGTATGGAAAGTATTTTTGAACTCCAACACTGTTTGGCTCTTCTCTTGCCACAGTGTGGTCCATCTCATGTACTAGTCTTCATAATTATCAACAGGGCAGTATTGTTCCTTGACCGCATCCACAAAAAATTCCCAAGTGGGATCGACCCCATATATTCTAGATTCCTCTGTGGAACTTTTCTCCCAGTAAGTTCCCACCAATGTTTGACATGGAGGAGAGCCTTGAGGACTGTGAAGGTGATATTTTCCCTATTGGAAAATTTGTGAACATAGAAATAAACTTCAAGCACATTTAACCATTTTTCTAAGGCATCTGCATCTATCTGACCTTCAAATATGGGAATATCAAAATTAAATTGTACCTTGAAGGGAGAGGTTCCTCCAAAGTGGTGACTTGATGAAGATATGCCTGTTGATATCAACAGGTGTTGAAGGATGTGTGCAAAATTTTCCATATTTTCATCCCTCTGTTGCACAAGAGCTTGTTCAAAAACAGGTTAATAGAATCTTCTGCTCCGTCGTTTTTCTTTTCTATCACCATAGAGGGTTTCTTGGGCGTGTGAGAGTGATTTTCCTCAAGAGAGACAAGATTTATACCAAACTTTTTATACTCGGACCTCGTCGGGGACATGCACTGAAAAACGATCAAGAGCAACATGCTCTTATACCACTAATCCAGATTATTTTTGGAATGAAATGAAAGAAGAGGTATTATAATGAAATACTGATAAAAATTGCCAAAAACAGAGAGATACAACAATACAAGATTTCTATTAATGAAATAAATGTACAGAGACTGTAAAATTACATAGTGCAAGACTCGCTAGAATGGTGGCGGATTTATCTCTGAGAAGAGATGTGATGACTATGCTCATTCACAATAAGATGATTATAATGAGGCTCTAAAGGCATTTTTATGATGAACATGAAATCCAAAACCCTATACATCCAAACACCTAACCCTAGGAGATGAAACATGAAACGTTATGTGGGCCTCGATGGGTAAGTTGGTACCTCAACTTCCTTGGGTCGTAATTTTTTCATACGACCTCTGTTTTAGGTGTGTGATAGCCCGTTGGAAAGGTATTTTCAAGAACTATACATTATGCAATCAAAGTATGACTTCGTCTATAGTTTGATTGTGGCAAGCCAAAAAAACATTATTTAGAGCCCCAAAACAACTCTGGAAGTACAAAAAGATGTACTAACATCAAAACTTCCAAAATAAGCCAGTTGGAATAGGTGGGTGACCACCAATTTCCACATGGATATTGTGTAGGAATTCAGGACAACCCCATAAGTGTAGAACCCACAATTACAAACAAATGTCCCCATTATAGAGAAACGCGTTGAACTGAAAACTGTCAAGATGAGCTAGTTGGAATTTGGAATAGGTTGGTGTCCACCAATATCCACCTGGATCAAGGTGCCTTGTATAAGTCTACTATTGCTTTCCAAACATCAAATCCATGTGCCTATATAAATTTTTTCATGCTTCTACTCCAGAAGGCATTGTTCTGACCATCAAACACTGGTGTTCCATTCTTAGTGAACTCCATGATTTACCTTCCAATGGTTAAACTGTTTTTGAAGGACCTGCTCTAATACCAATTGTTGGAATATTCACCAATACTGAGAGGGGGAGGGTGAATCATTATTGAACACTTTTAATCACAATGTGTAAGCATTTAATATATCAACAATTTATCACTTATGATTGCGTTCAAGATACCCTAAACATATAAGCATAAATGCACAGTACAAAACAATTTTACGTGGAAACCCAAATGGGAGAAAACCAAAGAATTCTTTCTTATATATATCAAAATATTACATTAATAGTAAGAATCAACTTCCAAAATTCTCCAGCACCAACTGGAAGGAGGTACCAACCCCCCGATTTATAGTCTCCAACTTGAAGGAAGCTAAAACTCCTTAGATTTTCCAGCACCAACTAGAAGGAGGCTCCAACCCCTTGATTTACAGGCTACAACATGAAGGAAGCTACAACTCCTTGTATTCTCCAACTCCAACTGGAAGGAGGCTCCAACCCCCTTTCCTTGCCCGTTCATTCCTCCTTGAAATATAAATGAAGAGTCAACTTGTCACTGATACCAATACATCATCATCATCAAAACCTGTAACTATTACTGTCATTTTTACTGATACATCATCATCAAAACCTATTATTGTTACTGTCATTGATACTGATACATCATCATCAAAACCTATTATTGTTACTGTCATTGATACTGATACATCATCATCAACAAAACTATATCCACCACAAATGATACATCAACATCATTACAACTATATCCACCACAACATCAACATCATCAATCTAGGTCCACTTAGAAACTGGATCCACATAAAGATCTTAGGTCCACATATAAACCCCAACATCAACACCTGTTTGGGGACCAAGTTTCTGGATTAGTCAAAAACCCTAACTTTTAACAAGTATAACTTTTTCCCTGTAATTATTAAAGGTTTGAAACTTGTACCCAATCTTCTTTGAAATTCCTCCAAGTTTCGCTCCTTGAATCGTCCTTAAAAATGATTGCCTTCCTGAATTCTGGCCTATTCTGGAGAGAGAACTTGTACAACACGTCATGTGCTCAATATTTGATATCGGATTCTAAAACTCACGGAAAAAATACTAATGATTGTACTCTTTCCAATGCAATTGGTCTTACAGAATTTGGATCGTCTATGAAGAAGTTATGATTTTTTTACCAGGAACACCTATTTGAGACTAGTTACAGGAGTAGTAAAAAACCCTATTCGCGACAGAGTGTATCTCCAAAGTACAACAAACCAGAAGAGAAAATTCATACCACAAGTACCTTGATATGTCTTCTCAATAGTATCCAAGTTTAGCTATTTGAAACATTCTATAAAAAAAAGTTATAGCGAAAATGGAAAGATATCTTTTAAATAACATACCATAGAACACATCATCACAAGACTTCATCTTCCCTTGGAACTTTTCCCTTATTCACTTCATATTCCCTCTGAATTCCGTTGTCAAGATTGTGCTAAGAGATCAAAAGGTTGAATAATGAAAATGAGAGGTTCTTAATGTGTATTTATGATTTTCCAAGTACCTCCTTTACTTGACTTTAGGGATGATTTGTAACTTCTTTTCCTTAGATCTGAGGCTTCTTTACCAGACTTTGGGGCTTCATATTTAAGAGTGAATAACTTCTAAACCATGAGGAACCACATGGTGTACCACCTACCTTTGGAAAAATCTTGACGAGGAATATCAATCCATGGAATTTTTTCATGGATTTGCAATGTCCTTCATACTCTTTTTCTTCAATCAATGTCAGGCTTTGTGACCACACCTTCGAAGATTCTTAACCACTTCACCATATTTCCAGGGCTTCTTGTAAACTTCTTCAAATACACCCATCACTTCTAGAAGCTTCTGAAATTTCTTTGGGGTTTCTTCTTAGGTTGACATCAATGGAAACCAATTTTCCAACATGTTGTGTATCGACCACCCCTAGGCCCTTAAGATTGAAAAAGATTAAGAACAATTTTAACCCCCTTGGGGGATACTCTACTAAGGGCACTTGAGATTTTTCATTTCCTTCTCGAAGTTACCTCCTTTTCCACTTCTCATTTTTCATGTGAGTGTTGTGATCTCCTTCCTTGAGCAGAGGGTGGAGCACTAGTGGCCACCATTTCTAAACCACTCAATTCTTGTACCTCTAACCTCGATTTGGATTTAGTATTGTATATACTCAAATTTGTGGGAATTTTTTTGTAATCAAGAGTTCGTACATAGTGTTTTACAACTACATTAATAAATATTGCTTCAATTAGGCCCATAGATATGTCCATATCAACACATATCAAAGCCACATATGTATTTTTTTTCATTTCTACTCTTGGGTCAATACACAAAGAGGTTCCTAGAGTGTCCTGGATAATCTTGAAGAAGGTGGTTCCCAAAACACTAAAAATAAGCAGGACGTGTTCACCCACAAGGCCATTTTGTGAATCTTGTCCTAAATGAGATCAATGTCGACATGCCATGAGACGTACCCAACCACCCTTGTACTTGTTGGGATGGATGGCCACTAGAAATTCTCACCAATTTCCCTTCAATTTCACACATTACAACTCTGATACCAATCTATATATTATGCCATGTCACATGATACAAATATCCGAGCTATTACATAATTAAAAAATTTGAACATTAAGAAAAAATATGCACAACAATTCATTAAATGCATAACATTTAACTACATAAATGCGCGCAATGAAATCACATATAAGTAAATATAAACAACACTTGTATTTTTTAATTAATGTACAACAACTAGATACAGATGTAAGACATTCATCACAGTCATATGCAATATTGCACTATGCATTTCTATAAAAGGCCACTCTTGAGTTGGGGCTACGAGTCCAAAAGGACAAACAAGTACTCTCTTAGCCCAATTCCCAGTAATTTCTCATCCTACTCACTCATGAGATCATCCAATAACCGACTCCCTTTCCCCCTTCAATCTACACAACCCAAAGAGTGGATCCCCTTCTTTGCAATACAGTCCCTCAAGCTATCACACCCCTTTCCGAGCTCCAACACAAACTGGCTAGGAAAATATCAATTCTAGGATCTATAGGGATTCTCCATGTTCACATTCATAATAGAATTACAATTCAACCTATATTATAGGTTCCCTTCCCTTTCTCTTTCAACTTGTACCATGCTATAATGATGGACATAATGATGATATAATGATGGTCAAAATGATCCTCAACTTCCAAAAAACAAGGAATAAGTATGCATTCTTTGAAATTACCACTTGTCACTCAATAATTCCACCTAACTACCTTAGCATGCATTCCAATGTTGATATTCCTTTTACATAAGATATGGTAAAGTACTTTGGGTTACAATAAATCATATTATTTTCAATATTTGTCCACTTTGAAACACCTTAGCCCTATTCTCGTTCCTCGCTCGTGGATTCAAATCCCCCCATAATTTTAGTCCCTCACATCTTGCAACCAACAATGTATTAGTATTAATAACTTTAAAGTACATCATTTACATTACTTGGCCCTAAGCTGTATTGTTCGTCTCACAACAAAAATCACATATTTTCATTACATTACATTTCCAGGGATCAAAACCAAGGTGTTACATTCTTCTTCCACTTATTTTTGCATTGTCCTTAGTGCATATCACTATGCATATGTACAATATTTTTTTACATCAAAATTTTAACCCGATTGTGGTTATTCCTTCCACATTGCATCTTCCAGCTTCATTGGACCTTTACATGTCCCATGCCTTTGATCCCGAGCATCATTTCCTTATTGTCCAATATATTCCTTGGCTATATATGGTATTTCATTATTTTCCCCTTAGAATGTCACCATTCCTGGTGTTCTTTGTTCTAGGTACTCATTCTTTATCTATTTCTATAACAACCATCAAGTAAACATAAATGTTATAGCTATTGTCATGAAACAATTATCTTATTAACATAAGTTCTCAACTTCACAGTATAAGAATATATTTAAAAAATTAAATACTTATCTTCATGGTTGTTTCTCTACTTTACAAGACTTCCATGGGCAATAATTTTTCTCATTTTTCTTCCTAGCATGCCCCTTTTTATTTCAACCATCATATCACATGCATTTTTCTACAACAATTTCATTTATGCAAATCACCTCTTCCTTTTCATACTCACCCTTCTAGGTTCAAGAATCCCCTTCACTACTATATAGTCCCTTGGTTGATCCATCTTGCCAAGATTTTCATGTGCAAGGAGAGCACCAACTTACTACCATGCATCCACTACCAGTCTCTAAGCAAGAAATTTTGGCAACTACAAGGTTCTACCAACCTTCTTTCCAAACTTTCTTTCTTTCATCTGTCAAAATTTTCCATAACTATGTTTTTGTAAGGTATTTGGATAGAAGGGCATAGGCACCCTCACCCAAGTCCTCAAGGAGACAAAATTTGGGGTTGCTCTGACACCCAAGAGTCACACTAGTTGGGAAAGTGGGTGCTTTGGGTGCATGAACAAACTAAGGGGAATGGGATTTCCCAAGCATAAGGCGAAACATTGGGAAAAAAGTGGCCAAGTGAAAGGGAACACCAAAGAGGTTGGGGTGTGTAGATATGGGGAGTGCACACAAGGTTTGGGTGCATTAGTCGCAAGGGACACAAAGGTTGACAAGAGCGTGGTTTCATGGGCGCATCGATCCGCGAAGGGGCACGTCGATTCATTTGGGCGTGTTGGTTCGCAAAGGGGTGTGACACACCCAAATGATGCGATAGTTCGTAAAGGTGACATTTGGTGTCCATATAAGAGTACAAGGCGCACAACCAAGAACAAATAGAGCAAGTGAGGAGGACTAGATCAACTCTGAGGTTTTGAGGTAGTTTTGGACAAGAAGGGGGGAGATCCCTCAAGGATCCAAGGCACTCCACATGGGAGGACTTGTACTGACTTGAGGTGATTCTATGGATAGAGTTGGGGTGACGTTCTTTGGGTTAAGTCTAGAAACATGAAGGATGACTTGGAGTTTTGGGAAGTCTTGTCATAGGTCTGGGTGAGGCATGCTATGAGGAAGAACCATAGGTCTATGTGAAGTCTTGCGATAGAGAAGAGATGGTGAGTCTGTGGTGGGCGTATATTTGGGGCGCACTTGCAAGAGTTGTGAAACTTGTTGCAACAGATAAGTATCAGTGTGATGAATATGTGTATGAGTGTCTTAATGAGGTAAGGCGAGTCATGCGGATTTGTCCAAGTTGTAAACTGAGCTAGTAGTGCTCATATTGTGATTGTTTTGCAATAAAAAGACTTAGCCGAGTGTTAGCAATGTCTTGTGCCACTGACACTATATCTATGTGTCTCTTAAGTGTTTCACATGCTCATGGATGTATGATTATATGACTAAGTGCTAAGTTGTTAACAAATTATCTAAGTATACAAGTGAGTTTCACTAGAGTAGGAGTGTGACTCGCCCATAGTCTGGAATGGAGTATGGGTATGCTCTAGGTGAAGAGGTGTAGTCTGGATGAAATATCCTTGGTGTTTCCAAGCAACCAAGTGAGAACCGTCATGATGTCGCATTCCCTCAAGAGGTGCACAATCAGAAGATTAAGGAAAACATCCTATGGGGACATGAAAAATGGTATTAGAGCTTGAAGCACACTCTAATACCGTGGTGGTGACAATGGTTATAGAGCGCAACAAGAAGACAATTTGTGTGCAGACTCGATGAAGGTTCGGTAAGGTGGACTGACCTTTTGTAGAGACAATCTAGGTGTAGATTTGGTTGGTTTGATTTGCAATGGAAGTAAGTGCCAGAAATGTGCACACACCATGAGAAGACCAGGAACAGAGTTCATGAGTGAACCGAGCACTTGGGAAAGGTGAATGAATGCAAGACTTTTCGTAGATCAAACCATAGAGTTGATCGCAAAGGTTGATCAAAAAAATAATCATAGAAGTGATTGTAGGGGTTGATCGCAGAAGTGATCACATAAGTGATTGCAGAGGTTGATTGCAATAATGATCGCAGAAGTGATCACAAGGGTGATCACATAAGTTCTAGGTTGTGACGAGTTGAAGAACTTGGGTGATTCAATGCGACCTAGAGTAGCTTCGTAATAAGGTATTTGGTCGAGCACATTTTCATCATGACATCTTTGTGTCATGCATCATCAAGAATAACAATTTAGTCGAGATGGGTTGTTGGACGAATGGATCCATTGCAACCTTTGGATGAGGCATATATTTGCAGAGTTATGACAGTTATTTAACAATAGTATGGCTTAACAGTCAGGCGGTGTGTTCATGGTTCCTTGAAGCGGAAGCAGTCAAGGTGTGGAGATGGCAGGACATTGGAGATGAGTTCAGCTAGTTGCATGGGAAGTTTGGGACACACATGTATTTATGAAGTGGATGGATCGACTCAACATTGTATCACAATTAAGGTGCAATGTAGGTTTGTGTAGTTGTGGATGGTGATTGAGGGGAGTTCATGCGGAGAGTCGGTGACTTGGGAAAGTGAAGGTCCAGGACAACAAACATGAGCCATGGGTGAAACCAAGAATGTCATTGGAAAGGTATGGTTTGTTTTGAGTTCCTAATTTTCCTAAGTGTTGCAAGGGAATTTAGATGACTTAGTGGTTCAAGTGTGATCCATTTTCACAGTGAAAATAGGTAGACTTGAGGGTGGCTCAAGTGGTGCAGATTAGAAGACGTCATGTAGCAGTTGAGACACCTTGACTTGGGTGAATGTGTGGAGATGTTGCGGTATCCTACTTGGAAAAGTATTGTGTTATAATTATGTAGATTTGGATGCAACTGTGGAGGTGACTTGAGGAGTTTTCTATCTCTAGGATGGGGTACCTTGGTGTATTGGTGCCTTAGGAAGGTTTGTTGAGTCATGCGATGACTTGACAGTCGTGATGATAGTGTTAGAGTATGAGACACTTGTGGAGGTTTTGTTTTAGGATATGGATGGAGTCGGTAGAGAAGTCGACCAAGAATTATTGGCATTCAACTTGAATGGGAAGAATGTAGACCAAGTGACTTGGGTAGTGTTCACTCGCCTTTCGTATGGGACATTGGATGAGGCAAAGAGTACCTTGGTGAATTTTGGATGATTGTGTGATGACTTAGAGATCCGACGAGGTCATTGGTTTAGGTTGGCAGGAGTATCGGTTCGAATGTGCCTAAAACATGCAAGTTATTTAGGGTGACTCATTCTACTTGGATCACTTTGGATAGTTTGAACAGTGTAGGCATGTTGGCCACACTCATCATAGATGTTGAGTTGTAGAGATGTGACTCAACAAAAGTAGCTGAGTTTAGGACTTGCCTTACTTTGAAGTATTGTGCAGATAAGCATATTGTAGCATGAAGAGATTACTTGGGCATGTGTGTTTTTCTTTCTTTGGAAAACATGGTTGAGGGTGAAAAACAACCATTTCAAGGAATAAAGAGGTGTACATAGTGGTATGGCCAGGTGATGAAGTAATGGAGCAAATATAGTTTGGACATATAGATTTTGGTGAAGATGGGACATTTCATATCCGAAGATGCAGATGAAGATGGGGAGAATTCATCCAGGGAAGCTAGACTTGTGAAATTCATAGCAAGTTGTGTCACAAGTGTAGAGTTGGTTGGATGCACAGAGAACAAATGCATGGTCATTTCCCTTGACTCTTTGCAGACTTGGATGCAATGCAAATTGTTTGTGGTTGTAGAAGATTGGCTAACTATGCCATGAGGTGGGCGGTGGAGTCAAGGTGACACAAATGACTTTGTTTTGGGGTGAATTCACAATGCAACAATGTGAGGGATTCCCTTTCCTTGATATAAGGATGTGTGAAGAAGAAACAAATTGCGAAAGGAAGTGACTAGTTTTTGCAAGAGGGTATGCAGACTCAAGAAGTGTGATGGTTGGATTGGCCATTCAACTTGTTCATGACTTCGATGAGAACAACAAAATGACAAGGGGGTCAAGAGTACATATGTGCTAGTAATTTTGGAGGCACACCACTTGGATAATGAAAATGATCTCCATGACGCAGATTGAATGTGGAAATAGTGAGGAAAGGGTGGATACTTGCCTTAGTCTTTGGATTTGGATGGAGTGACGAAGATGCGAGCAGAAAATACTAATTTCGAGCATGGAGATGCACATTTCAAGAACTGTACACGATGGTAGATTAATCACCCGACCAATGCAGGACTTGAGGTTGACATTGTGTAGAGACATGACAACGTTGGTTGAAGTATGGATGCAGCAACAAGTTCAAAGAAGTTCAACACTTAGACATTTTTTAAGTTTTGATTGAGGTTGCAACAACAACAACATCACAAAGTGTGATCATCACAACATGATAGTGGCAACTTGGGAATTGTGGATAGATTTGGGGAGGATACATCCTTCCAATGTAGCAGGCATATTGGTCGCACATAAATTTGGGTAGAGGGTAGTGTGGATGGCTGCACGAGGTTGCAGATGATTGTAGTGTGAGTTGGAATATTGTTGTTTCCACTTCGCAAGGAAACTTGAGGTTTCCACTTTGGCAAAATTTCGGGTTTCCAGTTGGTGGAAATTTCGGGTTTCCAATAGACTAAGTTGTGATGGGGGAACGAGTTCGGGAAGAGACTTGGAGATCATAGATTTTGTGGATGTTTTTCGGGATGGAAATGACTTGAGGTGGGGGAGGATGTAAGGTCTTCGACTAGAAGGGTGCAAGAACCCTTTCCCAAGTCCTCAAAGAGACAAAATTTGGGGTTTCTATGGCACTTAAGAGTCACAATAGTTAGGAAAGTGGGAACCTATGACGTAAAAACATGCCAAGGGGATTGCCTAAGCATGAGGTGAAGCATGGGGTGGAAGTGACCAAGAGAATCAGTGCACCAAAGAGGTTGGGGTGTGTCGACATGGGGAGCGCACCCAAGATTGGGGCGCCCTGGTCCCAAGGGATGCAAAGGTTGATGGGTGCACGGGTTCATGGGCATGTTAGTCCATGAAGAGGTGTGTCAGTTAATTTGGGTGGATTGGCCCGCAAAGGGGAATGACACACCCAAAGGACGTGACAATTCATGAAGGTGATATTTGGAGTCCATATAAGAGCACAAGGTGCACAACCAAGAAGGCATAGAGCAAGTGAGGAGGACTAGATCAACTCTGAGGTTTTGAGGTAGATTTGGACAAGGAGGGGAAAGCTCCCTCAAGGAGCCAAGTCATTCCACATGGGATGACTTGTGCTACCTTGAGGTGATTCTATGGACAGAGTTGGGGCGACCTTATTTGGGTTGAGTCTAGTAGCAGGTACGGCAAATTGGAGTTTGGGGAAGTCTTGTCGCAATTTTGGGTGAGGCATGCTATGAGATAGAATCGCAGGTTTGTGTGAAGTCTTGTGACAAATACGAGATGGTGAGTCTATGGTGGGCGTACATTTGGGGTGCACCATAGGAGTTGTGAAAGTTGTTGCAACAAACAATTCTTGGTGTGACAAATATGTGTATGAGTGTCATGGTGAGGTGAGGTGAGTTGTGTGACTCTATCCAAGTTGAAAACCAAGTCAATAATGCTCATGTTGTAATTATTTTGCGATAGTAAGACTTATCCAGGTGTTAGTCACATCTTATGTCACTTATAGTATATACGTGTGTCTCTTGTTTGTTTTACATGTTCATGGATGCATGCTTAAATGACTAAGTGTCAAGTTGTGCTGTGTTGGCACCAAAAACTTCCCTTCTTCTTGTCTTTTGATTATAAATCCATAAAAATTCTCAAGGAATAGGTACCCTCCCTTACATTTTTCAAAGCCCTTTATCATGAAAGAAAGAATATTAGTTATGCTTGTGCAAGTTCAAAACCTTTTAGAGCCCTTTACTTAGTATTTTCATAAGCTCTTGGACTCGCCGACATAGGCACTGTCGATGGAGAATAAGTCTTCCTCACCGACACAACAGGGTAAATATTTCTTCTTCCACCGATACGTCCAGTGTTGGTGACTTGATATTTTCCTCGCAGATACATGAAGAATCAATCAACACTTAAAGTTTTCTCTCAATTGTTGGTTGTGGAGCTTGATTATCTTCCTGATTCAGAGGTCTTCTTTCAACTGCCTTTGGACCCCATTACCTGGCAGGGGGGTGTGGGGGAAATTTCCCCCCCACTTCTCTTGCCAGGGGGTCCAAGGGGGGTGACAAGAAATTTTGGACGTCCCATTGGCTGGGGATTCAAGGGAAGTGCCCTCGAAGCGAAATTTTGGGAAAAATTGTCTTATAAAATATTGTAATTTCATCATCAATCTGGACCGTTCATTATAAGGTCATAGATCTGACGGTAGAAGTTATGTCAGGGTTTTTTCCATAGAAGTAAACCCTCTTTTATGTAAGAGGGAATTGTATTGCGACTGGGTGAGTGAATGAATATTGTATTATGAGAGAGGATATTGTTAGAGAAAGAAGAGGAAGTTACAACATGTATGTTGTAGGTTGTATCACTTCATTTGCTGGATAATAATAAATCACTACTACATATGGCCAAATTTACCATGATTTTTAGTTGTTATTGCCACACATATCCTTCGCACATTCCGAGAAGGCAAATAGTATTTTTCGTGGAACTTTTTTTGTCCCTATATCCATGCACTAGTTATTCATGGAAACAATGACGAAATCATGCTTCCACGTGTCATCGTCCTAAATATTTTATGTTAAATTTTTTTTGTTCACATCGTCTTAATTATGACAAACTATCATCAGTATACCGACGAACATATGTCGAAAAGATGGAATCCCAAAGCAAAGAACAAGAGATGTATACTTTCTTGCGACGAATATGTGTCACTATATCAACGAAGCAACATGGCAATAACGACGAAAAAGCGTGGCAAAGTAAAAAAACCCACCAATGGCTTGCGACAAAGATGCCATACTTGCGATGAAAGGAGTGTGGAAATAGCGATGAAAAAGCAAGGTAGAGTAAAAAAACCCAACAATGGCTTGCAATGCAGATGCCATACTTGTGACGAACTTACGTCGCTATTGTAATGACTTTTGTAGGTTTAAAAAAATAAATTGATAGTTTTCCCCTGCTTTCTAAGTATTCTCCTATCACATCCTTTTATGTGGATAAGGAAACCTTGGTTATGATTTTGAAACATGGTCCTATATGGGCCAAGAAGGGAGAAGACTATAATCTAAAGCACTCACTAGTCTCTAGCCTTAATGGCTTATGTACATCACCGAACAATCTTCGTAAGTGGATATATACTTCTTGGGCTTCTTTTTTGATGCCATTGATTAGGATCCATATATTCTAAAGGGTTTTCCTTCCTAGGATTTATCATTGAGCTGAATTTTGCACATGTTATAGACGATGGCTCTAATTGGTTCATGTATAATGTAGGGCTCTTTATAAAGCTATGTTTTCTTGCCCCTTTTCCAAAATAACATTTTTTAAATCATAATTTGCACATAAGATAAGCCCTAGAAACACGACGTCAACCTCTTGGGGCAACGTTTTGGAACTTTAGGTCAATTCGTTGAGTTGGATATGAGTACGCTAGGCCTCCAAAGGCCAAGTTTCTTCAATCCAAGACTTTCCTCCGTGATCCAAGATATCCCTCCTTCAAAACGTGCCAAGTGTCTTCAATCACCACCAAACCCTATCCCTAGGGAGACGTCAAGCCCTTAAAGGTGACGTTTTGGCCTCCAAAGGCAATTTGTTTGGATTGTAGGGGATAGGTGAGATCCTCCAAGGTGTCTCTTAGGAATCCAAAGGCATGTCATCATCATCCGGTGTGTGGGCCCTGGTATCCAACCTATGGGCTTCAAGCCCCAAGGAAGCCCAATCTAGGCTTGTTCTTCCAAATATGTCCACCAAAAAAGGTCCTGCAAAGACAATGAATACACCCTCCAAGGATCTCAATTCAAATGCATCATTATGAGTAAACCAAATCAATAAAAAATCCATCTAAGCATCTATATAAAAAACTACCTCATCAAAATAAACAAGTGCTCAAATATCCTATGCAATTTGCCAAGTTTAGGTATGGGAGGGTTGACAAAGCGACCTATTTGGTGAATTGTACCTCAAGTTTAAAAGTGTTTCCCAAGTGGACCCCTCTCTAGGTCATGTGGATGGAGTTACATGGAAAAAGGGAAAGGCTTTTGGGCATGGGGTTCATGAAATACAAGGGGTTGTAGTGTCTCATTTATGTGTGCCTTTTTAGACGGTGTGTTGCACCTTCATTTTCAATGCAACCTTTTTCCAAGACCATTTATTGTCATTAATTTATTAAGGTCCAAACACTTGGTACTCCCTATGATTAATTGATTAGCTTGGGGGGTAGTACCAAAGTGTCACTTGAAGGGATAAGTACACATGGTTCCATGGGGGTATAGTCTATCTTGTAACGCACCTTGTTTAAACCCGTCAACAAGTGGGACATTCTTAATTATGTGTTTTCTTTTGAAGGTATTTGATTTTCCAGGAGAAGCGTTTCATTTCTCTCAAGACCTCTTTGGGAGAGAATCTGGAAGGTTCATAATAGGATTTTATCTTTTTATAGCTACCTTCCCTTTGGGCCTTCATCCCCTTCTTCCCATGAAATGAGGAACAATTCCTTCTTGGGTCAGTACACCCAACAATCCCAAGAAGTATGGAAAGTGAAAATTATGGACGGTAATGGCAAGATGACTTGTCAAGAGGACCTCCTAGTAGCACGCCTATCCCCAAGGGTGACCCACTTACTAGGGTGAAATGTAAAACACCAAAGTGAAACAAGGGGAAAAGCATAATTTCCAAGAAAACACTAGATAATAAAAAACAATTTAAGATACAACAAACTCAAATTCCTAAAATATTGAAATGATAGTCACCATAATACCTGACTTGTACATCATGGAGCAAGACCCAATGTCTTATGAAAGCCAACTGATGCGGTGGATACCCTCACGATGAACTTGGAACTATGGTGGTGACTGTGCAAGTGGACACTGCTAGTCATGTTGTCTCTCGATGCTCCATGTCTGCAACCTGAGGGCTTCGAGACATCATCTCCTTAGTTATCCCTAGGAATTGGGGATAACAAAAATCATTCAGAAAACCTATAGGTGAGGTGGATATCCGATATATATTCAATCATGAAAGGTATTCTTTGCACAAAGTAGATTGATAATAAATATCAGAAACCACATATGGCTATACTTAGAATTCTTTAATCATATTACAGATATTGTAGAAACATTCATGACAAAATACAAAATGATAACAAATATCCTAGCTTGTTTACAAATGTGCAGAGAGTTTCATTCATGACAATATACAAAATGATAGTAAATATTATAACTTGTTTATAAATGGTTGAAACATAAAATGATAAAATGAAAGATGCATAGGAATATTAAAGAAGGATAGATAACTTCAAATGGTAATGAGAATGGAAGTCACGACTATTTAGGCATTAATGATATGACCGAATACGTGCTAGGCATTTTGCTAATGAATCCAATAATTTGAAACTCATTCATGAAAATTGTAGGTGAGGTGGAGATATATTCAAGCATGAAATGTATTCTTTGCATAACGCAGATTGATAATAAATATAAAAAACCATATATGGCTATACTTAGAATTCTTTAATCGTACTATAGATATTGCATAAACATCCGTGATAAGATAAAAAATGATACTAATATCATAACCTATTTATAAATGTTCAGAGAATCCTTGCAATATCAATAGCCACAAGGAAGTTGTATCATAACTTATTCATTAACTGTGAGCATAAAAACACTGTAGATAGTGTTGATTAAGGTTGGTTGTCATTGATGTCAACCCTTGAAGAAAGCCCCGTAGCACAAAGGTTTGGGTAATGGACCCAAGATTTTTTGATGTAAATATGACTCATTATTGTTTTTCCATGGTTGATAAGAAGTAAATATGGATGAACTCCAAAGTGGTCCCCTTATGGTGAAAGCCCTCACGGGAAGACGCTTTGCGGAGTAAGAGAACTCATGCTTAATTGTGGAATAATGAGATGAAGGACAGTGAATTTGTCAGGGAAACTATCCTAGATGGATAGTTATTAGGATGCTATTTCTGATGGTATGTATAACGTCACCTAACTCCTCACGGTTAGAGAGTTATGACCATGTGAAGTTGGAGAACCCAGGTTTGGGTAATGGACCCAAGTTTGTTTGATGGACAATGGTATGATTTTTGCTATATTTGAAGGTAATACTATTCCAGATGGATAGTACATGTCATTCCATTTCTGGTGGTATGTGGAATGTCACATAACTCCTCATGTTTTGAGAGTTATGGCCTTACGAAGTTGGAGGACCCTCATATGTCATCTAGAAGCCCCAAAAGGTCAAAGTAGTCAAAGTGGTTTAAGAGATTTTAAAAGGTAAATAATAAAGTGA